>JAQJVL010000019.1:2678889-2788182 GCA_035578905.1 Stictocephala bisonia | reverse complement strand
CCAGTATCCCAAAGGGTCTCCTTACTAGTGCTTGAACTGTGACAATTACTACCTGCTTTAATACAAGAATCCCAAAGGGTCTCCAAACTAGTGCTTGAACTGTGACAAATACTACCTGCGTTAGTACCAGTATCCCAAAGGGTCTCTAAACTAATGCTCTAAACTAGTGCTTGAATTGTAACATTTACTAGCTAAGTTATACCAGTATCCCAAAGGGTCTCCAAACTAGTGCTTGAACTGTGACAATTACTACCTGCTTTAATAGCAGTATCCCAAAGGGTCTCCAAACTAGTGCTTGAACTGTGACAATTACTACCTGCGTTAATACCAGTATCCCAAAGGGTCTCCAAACTATTGCTTGAACTGTGATTTTTACTATCTGGTTTAATACCAGAATCCCAAAGGGTCTCCAAACTAGTGCTTGAACTGTGACAATTACTACCTGCGTTAATACCAGTATCCCAATGGGTCTCCAAACTAGTGCTTGAACTGTGATTTTTACTATCTGGTTTAATACCAGAATCCCAATGGGTCTCCAAACTAGTGCTTGAATTGTGACAATTACTACCTGCGTTAATACTTGTGTCACAAAGGGTCTCCAAACTAGTGGTTGAACTGTGACTAATACTACCTGCGTTAATAGAATGTCCCAAAGGGTCTCCAAACTAGTGCTTGAATTGTGACCAATTAGTCCTGCATTAATAACAGTGTCCCAAAGGGTCCTCAAACCAGTGCTTGAGTTAGGACAATTACCACCTGTGTTAATACCAGTATCCCAAAGGGTCTCCAAACTAGTCCTTGACGTGTGACAATTACTACCTGCGTTAATTACCAGTATCCCAAAGGTTCTCCAAACTAGTGCTTGAACTGTGACAATTACTACCTGCTTTAATATCACTATCCCAAAGGGTCTCCTAACTAGTGCTTAAACTGTGACAATTAGTACCTGCTTTAATATCAGTATCCCAAAGGGTCTCCAAACTAGTGCTTGAACTGTGACAATTACTACCTGCTTTAATATTAGTATCCCAAAGGGTCTCCAAACTAGTGCTTGAACAGTGACAATTACTACCTGCTTTAATACCAGTATCCCAAATAGTCTCCAAACTAGTGCTCGAATTGTGACAATTACTACCAGCGTTAATACCAACCCAAAGGCTCTACAAACTATTGCTTGAATTGTAACAATTACTACCTGCGTTAATACTCGTATCCCAAAAAGTGTCCAAACTATTGCTTGAATTGTAACAATTACTACCTACGTTAATACCAGTATCCCAAAGGGTCTCCAAACTATTGCTTGAATTGTGACAATTACTACCTGCATTATTACCAGCCCAAATGTCTCCAAACTATTGCTTGAATTGTAACAATTACTACCTGCGTTAATACTCGTATCACAAAGGGTGTCCAAACTATTGCTTGAATTGTAACAATTACTACCTGCGTTAATATCAGTATCCTAAAGGGTCTCCAAACTATTGCTTGAATTGTAACAATCACTACCTGCGTTAATACTCGTATCCCGAAGAGTGTCCAAACTAATGCTTGAATTGTAACAATTACTACCTTCGTTAATACCAGGATACCAAAGGGTCTCCAAACTATTGCTTGAATTGTAACAATTACTATCTGCGATAATACCAGTATTCCTAAGGGTCCTCAAACTAGTGTTTGAATTGTAACAATTACTACCTGCGTTAATACTAGTATCCCAAAGGGTCTCTAAACTTTTGCTTGAATTGTGACAATTACTACCTACGTTAATACCAGTATTCCTAAGGGTCCTCAAACTAGTGCTTGAATTGTGACGATTACTACCTGCTTTAGTACCAGTATCCCAAAGGGTCTCCAAACTAGTGCTTGAACTGTGACAATTACTACGTGCTTTAATACCAGTATCCCAAAGGGTCTCCAAACTAGTGCTTGAACTATGACAATTACTACCTGCGTTAGTTACCAGTATCTCGCAGGGTCTCCAAACTAGTGTTTGAAATGTGACAAATACTACCTGCATTAATAGAAGTGTCCCAAAGGGTCTCCAAACTAGTGCTTAAACTGTGACAATTACTACCTGCTTTAATACCATTATCCCAAAGGGTCTCCAAACTAGTGCTTGAAATGTGACAATTACTACCTACGTTAATACCAGTATTCCTAAGGGTCCTCAAACTAGTGCTTGAATTGTGACAATTACTACTTGCTTTAATACCAGTATCCCAAAGGGTCTCCAAACTAGTCCTTGAAATGTGACCATTACTACTTGCGTTAATTACCAGTATCCCAAAGGGTCTCCAAACTAGTGCTTGAACTGTGACAATTACAACCTGCGTTAGTTACCAGTATCTCGCAGGGTCTCCAAACAAGTGTTTGAACTGTGACAATTACTACCTGCGTTAATTACCAGTATCCCAAAGGGTCTCCAAACTAGTGCTTGAACTGTGACAATTACTACCTGCTTTAATACCAGTATCCCAAAGGGTCTCCAAACTAGTGCTTGAACTGTGACAATTACTACCTGCTTTAATACCAGTATCCCAAAGGCACTCCAAACTAGTGCTTGAACTGTGACAATTACTACCTGCTTTAATACCAGTATTTCAAAGGGTCTCCAAACTAGTGCTTGAACTGTGACAATTACTACCTGCGTTAATACCAGTATCCCAAAGGGTCTCCAAACTAGTGCTTGAACTGTGACAATTACTACCTGCTTTAATTTCAGTATCCCAAAGGGTCTCCAAACTAGTGCTTGAACTGTGATAATTACTACCTGCATTAATACCAGTATCCCAAATGGTCTCCAAACTAGTGCTTGAACTGTGATAATTCCTACCTGCTTTAATACCAGTATCCCAAAGGGTGTCCAAACTAGGACTTGAACTGTGACAATTACTACCTGCGTTAATTACCAGTATCCCAAAGAGTCTCCAAACTAGTGCTTGAACTGTGACAATTACTACCTGCTTTAATATCAGTACCCCAAAGGGTCTCCAAACTAGTGCTAGAACTGTGACAATTACTACCTACTTTAATACCAGTATCCCAAAGGGTCTCCAAACTAGAGCTTGAACTGTGACAATTACTACCTGCGGTATTTACCAGTATCCAAAAGGATCTCCAAACTAGTGCTTGAATTGTGACAATTACTACCTGCTTTAATACCAGTATCCCAAAGGGTCTCCAAATTAGTGCTTGAACTGTGACAATTACTACCTGCGCTAATACCAGTATCCCAAAGAGTCTCCAAACTAGTGCTTGAACTGTGACAATTACTACCTGCGTTAATACTAGTATCCCAAAGGGTCTACAAACTATTGCTTAAATCGTGTTAATTAGCCTACTACTTGCGGTAATACCAGCCCAAAGGGTCTTCAAACTATTGCTAGAATTGTAACAATTACTAACTGCGTTAATACTCGTATCCCAAAGGGTGTCCAAAATATTGCTTGAATTGTAACAATTACTACCTGCGTTAATACAAGTATCCTAAAGGGTCTCCAAACTATTGCTTGTATTGTAACAATTTCTACCTGCGTTTATACTAGTATACCAAAGGGTCTTCAAACTATTGCTTAAATTAAGACAATTAATACCTGCTTTAATATCAGTATCCCAAAGGGTCTCCAATCTAGTGCTTGAACTGTAACAATTACTACCTGCGTTAATACTAGTATCCGAAAGGGTCTCCAAACTATTGCTTGAATTGTAACAATTACTACCTGCGTTAATACCAGTATCCCAAAGGGTCTCCAAACTATTGCTTAAATTGTAACAATTACTACCTGCGTTAATACTCGTACCCCAAACGGTGTCCAAACTATTGCTTGAATTGTAACAATTACTAACTGCATTAATACCAGTATCCCAAAGGGTCTCTAAACTATTGCTTGAATTGTTACAATTACTACCTGCGTTAATACTAGTATCCAAAAGGGTCTCAAAACTATTGCTTGAATTGTAACAATTACTACCTGCGTTAATACCAGTATCCCAAAGAGTCTCCAAACAAGTGCTTGAATTATAACAACTATTACCTGCGTTAATACCAGTATTCCAAAGGTTCCCAAACTAGTGCTTGAACTGTGACAATTACTACCTGTGTTAATAACAGTATCCCAATTGGTCTACAAATTAGTGCTTGAACTGTGACAATTTCTACGTGCTTTAATACCAGTATTCCAATGGGTCTCCAAACTAGTGCTTGAACTGTGATAATTACTACGTGCTTTAATACCAGTATACCACAGCGTCTCCAAACTATTGCTTAAACTGTGACAATTACTACCTGCTCTAATAACAGTATCCAAAAGAATCTCTAAACTAGTGCTTGAAATGTGACAATTATTTATCTGCTTTATTACTAATATCGCAAAGGGTCTTCCAACTAGTGATTGAATTGTAACAATTTCTACCTGCGTTAACACCAGCATCCCAAAGGGTCTCCAAAGTATTGCTAGAACTGTGACAATTACTACCTGCGTAAATACCAGTATTCCTAAGGGTCCTCAAACTAGTGCTTGAATCGTGACAATTACTACCTGCTTTAATACCAGTATCCCAAAGGGTCTCCAAACTATTCCTTAAACTGTGACAATTACTAACTGCGTTAATTTCCAGTATCCCAAAAGGTCTCTAAACTAGTGCTTGTACTGTGACAATTACTACCTGCTTTAATATCAGTATCCCAAAGGGTCACCAAACTAGTGCTAGAACTGTGACAATTACTACCTGCTTTAATACTAGTATCTCAAAGGGTCTCCAAACTAGAGCTTGAACTATGACAATTACTACCTGCGTTAATAATGGTAACCCAAAGAGTCTCCAAAATATTGCTTGAATTGTAACAATTACTACCTGCGTTAATACCAGTATTCCAAAGGGTCCTCAAACTAGTGCTTGAATTGTAACAATTACTACCTGCGTTAATACTAGTATCCCAAAGGGTCTCCAAACTTTTGCTTGAATTGTGACAATTACTACCTACGTTAATACCAGTATTCTTAAGGGTCCTCAAACTAGTGCTTGAATTGTGACAATTACTACGTGCTTTAATACCAATATCCCAAAGGGTCTCCAAACTAGTCCTTGAACTGTGACCATTACTACTTCCGTTAATTACCAGTATCCCAAAGGGTCTCCAAACTAGTGCTTGAACTATGACAATTACTACCTGCGTTAGTTACCAGTATCTCGCAGGGTCTCCAAACTAGTGTTTGAACTGTGACAATTACTACCTGCGTTAGCACTTGAGTCCCATATGGTCTCCAAACTAGTGCTTGAACTGTGACAAATACTACCTGCATTAATAGAAGTGTCCTAAAGGGTCTCCAAACTAGTGCTTAAACTGTGACAATTACTAACTGCTTTAATACCATTATCCCAAAGGGTCTCCAAACTAGTGCTTGAATTGTGACAATTACTACCTACGTTAATACCAGTATTCCTAAGGGTCCTCAAACTAGTGCTTGAATTGTGATAATTACTACTTGCTTTAATACCAGTATCCCAAAGGGTCTCCAAAATAGTCCTTGAAATGTGACCATTACTACTTGCGTTAATTACCAGTATCCTAAAGGGTCTCCAAACTAGTGCTTGAACTGTGACAATTACAACCTGCGTTAGTTACCAGTATCTCGCAGGGTCTCCAAACTAGTGTTTGAACTGTGACAATTACTACCTGCGTTAATTACCAGTATCCCAAAGGGTCTCAATACTAGTGCTTAAACTGTGACAATTACTACCTGCTATAATACCAGTATCCCAAAGGGTCTCCAAACTAGTGCTTGAACTGTGACAATTACTACCTGCTTTAATACCAGTATCCCAAAGGCTCTCCAAACTAGTGCTTGAACTGTGGACAATTACTACCGGCTTTAATACCAGTATTTCAAAGGGTCTCCAAACTAGTGCTTGAACTGTGGCAATTACTACCTGCGTTAATACCAGTATCCCAAAGGGTCTCCAAACTAGTGCTTGAACTGTGACAATTACTACCTTCTTTAATTTCAGTATCCCAAAGGGTCTCCAAACTAGTGCTTGAACTGTAATAATTACTACCTGCATTAATACCAGTATCCCAAATGGTCTCCAAACTAGTGCTTGAACTGTGATAATTCCTACCTGCGTTAATACTAACCCAAAGGGTCTCCAAACTAGTGCTTGAATTGTTACAATTACTACCTGCCTTAATACCAGTATCCCAAAGGGTCTCCAAACTAGTGTTTGAACTGTGACAATTACTACCTGCTTTAATACCAGTATCCTAAAGTGTCTCCAAACTAGTGCTTGAACTGTGACAATTACTACCTGCTTTAATACCAGTATCCAAAAGAGTCTCCAAACTACTGCTTGAACTGTGACAATTACTACCTGCTTTAATACCAGTATCCCAAAGGGTCTTCAAATTAGTGCTTGAACTGTGAAAATTATTACCTGCGTTAATACTAGTATCCCAAAGAGTCTCCAAACTAGTGCCTTAACTGTGACAATTACTACCTGCGTTAATACTAGTATCCCAAAGGGTCTCCAAACTATTGCTTAAATCATGAAAATTGATACCTGTGGTAATACCAGCCCAAAGGGTCTCCAAACTATTGCTAGATTTGTAACAATTACTAACTGCGTTAATACTCGTATCCCAAAGGGTGTCCAAACTATTGCTTGAATTGTAACAATTACTACCTGCATTAATACAAGTATGCCATAGGGTCTCCAAACTATTGCTTGAATTGTGACAATTACTACCTGCATTAATACCAGCCCAAAGGGTCTCCGAACTATTGCTTGAATTGTTACAATTACTACCTGCGTTAATACTCGTATCCCAAAGGGTGTCCAAACTATTGCTTGAATTGTAACAATTACTACTTGCGTTAATACCAGTATCCCAAAGGGTCTCCAAACTATTGCTTGAATTGTAACAATTACTACCTGCGTTAATACTCGTATCCCAAAGGGTGTCCAACCTAATGCTTGAATTGTAACAATTACTACCTGCGTTAATACCAGTATCCCAAAGGGTCTCAAAACTATTGCTTGAATTGTAACAACTACTACCTGCGTTAATACTCGTATCCCAAAGGGTCTCCAAACTATTGCTTGAATTGTAACAATTACTACCTGCGTTAATACCAGGATCCCAAAGGGTCTTCAAACTATTGCTTGAATTGTAACAATTACTACCTGCGTTAATACTAGTATTCCTAAGGGTCCTCAAACTAGTGCTTGAATTGTAACAATTACTACCTGCGTTAATACTAGTATCCCAAAGGGTCTCCAAACTTTTGCTTGAATTGTGACAATTACTACCTGCGTTATTACTAGTACCCCAAAGGGTCTCCAAACTATTGCTTGAACTGTGACAATTACTACCTGCTCTAATAATAGTATCCAAAAGAATCTCTAAACTAGTGCTTGAAATGTAATAATTGCTTATCTGCTTTATTACTAGTATCGCAAAGGGTCTTCCAACTAGTGATTGAATTGTAACAATTTCTACCTGCGTTAACACCAGCATCCCAAATGGTCTCCAAACTATTGCTAGAACTGTGACAATTACTACCTGCGTAAATACCAGTATTCATAAGGGTCCTCAAAGTAGTGCTTGAATTGTGACAATTACTACCTGCTTTAATAACAGTATCCCAAAGATTCTCCAAACTATTCTTTAAACTGTGACAATTACTAACTGCGTTAATTCCCAGTATCCCAAAAGGTCTCCAAACTAGTGCTTGAACTGTGACAATTACTACCTGCTTTAATATCAGTATCCCAAAGGGTCTCCAAACTAGTGCTAGAACTCTGACAATTACTACCTACTTTAATACCAGTATCCCAAAGGGTCTCCAAACCAGAGCTTGAACTGTGACAATTACTACCTGCGTTAATACTAGTATCCCAAAGGGTCTCCAAACTATTGCTTAAATCGTGACAATTACTACCTGCGGTAATACCAGCCCAAAGGGTCTTCAAACTATTGCTAGAATTGTAACAATTACTAACTGCGTTAATACTCGTATCCCAAAGGGTGTCCAAACTATTGCTTCAATTGTGACAATTAATACCTGCTTTAATATCAGTATCCCAAAGGGTCTCCAAACTAGTGCTTGAACTGTAACAATTACTACCTGCGTTAATACTAGTACCCGAAAGGGTCTCCAAACTATTGCTTGTATTGTAACAATTACTACCTGCGTTAATACCAGTATCCCAAAGGGTCTCCAAACTAATGCTTGAATTGTAACAATTACTACCTGCGTTAATACTCGTATCCCAAACGGTGTCCAAACTATTGCTTGAATTGTAACAATTACTACCTGCGTTAATACCAGTATCCCAAAGGGTCTCTAAACTATTTCTTGAATTGTTACAATTACTACCTGCGTTAATACTAGTATCCAAAAGGGTCTCCAAACTATTGCTTGAATTGTGACAATTACTACCTGCGTTAATACCAGTATCCCAAAGGGTCTCCAAACTAGTGCTTGAACTGTCACAATTACTACCAGTGTTAATAACAGTATCCCAATGGGTCTACAAATTAGTGCTTGAACTGTGACAATTTCTACCGGCTTTAATACCAGTATTCCGAAGGGTCTCTAAACTAGTACTTAAACTGTGATAATTACTACGTGCTTTAATACCAGTATACCACAGCGTCTCCAAACTATTGCTTGAACTGTGACAATTACTACCTGCTCTAATAACAGTATCCAAAAGAATCTCTAAACTAGTGCTTGAAATGTGACAATTATTTATCTTCTTTATTACTAGTATCGCAAAGGGTCTTCCAACTAGTGATTGAACTTTGACAATTACTACCTGCTTTAATACCAGTATCCCAAAGGCTCTCCAAACTAGTGCTTGAACTGTGACAATTACTACCGGCTTTAATACCAGTATTTCAAAGGGTCTCCAAACTAGTGCTTGAACTGTGACAACTACAACCTGCGTTAGTTACCAGTATCTCGCAGGGTCTCCAAACTAGTGTTTGAACTGTGACAATTACTACCTGCGTTAATTACCAGTATCCCAAAGGGTCTCCAAACTAGTGCTTGAACTGTGACAATTACTACCTGCTTTAATACCAGTATCCCAAAGGGTCCCCAAACTAGTGCTTGAACTTTGACAATTACTACCTGCTTTAATACCAGTATCCCAAAGGCTCTCCAAACTAGTGCTTGAACTTTGACAATTACTACCTACTTTAATACCAGTATCCTAAAGTGTCTCCAAACTAGTGCTTGAACTGTGACAATTACTACCTGCTTTAATACCAGTATCCAAAAGAGTCTCCAAACTACTGCTTGAACTGTGACAATTGCTACCTGCGTTAATTACCAGTATCCCAAAGGGTCTCCAAACTAGTGCTTGAATTGTGACAATTACTACCTGCTTTAATACCAGTATCCCAAAGGGTCTTCAAATTAGTGCTTGAACTGTGAAAATTATTACCTGCGTTAATACTAGTATCCCAAAGAGTCTCCAAACTAGTGCCTTAACTGTGACAATTACAACCTGCGTTAATACTAGTATCCAAAAGGGTCTCCAAACTATTGCTTAAATCATGACAATTACTACCTGTGGTAATACCAGCCCAAAGGGTCTCCAAACTATTGCTAGAATTGTAACAATTACTAACTGCGTTAATACTCGTATCCCAAAGGGTGTCCAAACTATTGCTTGAATTGTAACAATTACTACCTGCGTCAATACAAGTATGCCATAGGGTCTCCAAACTATTGCTTGAATTGTGACAATTACTACCTGCGTTAATACCAGCCCAAAGGGTCTCCGAACTATTGCTTGAATTGTTACAATTACTACCTGCGTTAATACTCGTATCCCAAAGGGTGACTAAACTATTGCTTAAATTGTAACAATTACTACTTGCGTTAATACCAGTATCCCAAAGGGTCTCCAAACTATTGCTTGAATTGTAACAATTACTACCTGCGTTAATACTTGTATCCCAAAGGGTGTCCAACCTAATGCTTGAATTGTAACAATTACTACCTGCGTTAATACCAGTATCCCAAAGGGTCTCAAAACTATTGCTTGAATTGTAACAACTACTACCTGCGTTAATACACGTATCCCAAAGGGTCTACAAACTATTGCTTGAATTGTAACAATTACTACCTGCGTTAATACCAGGATCCCAAAGGGTCTTCAAACTATTGCTTGAATTGTAACAATTACTACCTGCGTTAATACTAGTATTCCTAAGGGTCCTCAAACTAGTGCTTGAATTGTAACAATTACTACCTGCGTTAATACTAGTATCCCAAAGGGTCTCCAAACTTTTGCTTGAATTGTGACAATTACTACCTGCGTTATTACTAGTACCCCAAAGAGTCTCCAAACTAATGCTTGAACTGTGACAATTACTTACCTGCTTTAATACTAGTATCCCAAAGGGCTTCCAAACTAGTGCTTGAACTGTGACAATTACTACCTGCTTTAATACCAGTATCCCAAAGGGTCTCCAAACTAGTGCTTGAACTGTGACAAATACTACCTGCGTTAATACTAGTATCCCAAAGGGTCTCCAAACTAGTACTTGAATTGTGAAAATTACTACCTGCTTTAATACCAGTATCCCAAAGGGTCTCCAAACTATTGCTTGAATTGTGACAATTACTACCTGCGTTAATACCAGTATCCCAAAGGGTCTCCAAACTATTGCTTGAATTGTAACAATTACTACCTGCGTTAATACCAGTATCCCAAAGTGTGTCCAAACTAGTGCTTGAACTGTGACAATTACTACCTGCTTTAATACCAACCCAAAGGGTCTCCAAACTATTGCTTGAATTGTAACAATTACTACCTGCTTTAATACTAACCCAAAGGGTCTCCAAACTAGTGCTTGAACTGTGACAATTACTACCTGCGTTAATTACAGTATCCCAAAGGGTCTCCAAACTAGTGCTTGAACTGTGACAATTACTACCTGCTTTAATACCAGTATCCCAAAGGGTCTCCAAACTAGTGCTTGAACTGTGACAATTACTACCTGCGTTAATACCAGTATCCCAAAGGGTCTCCAAACTAGTGCTTGAACTGTGACAATTACTACCTGCGTTAATACTAGTATCCCAAAGGGTCTCCAAACTATTGCTTAAACTGTGACAATTACTACTGCGTTAATACATATCCCAAAGGGTCTCCAAACTAGTGCTTGAATTGTTACAATTACTACCTGCGTTAATACCAGTATCCCATAGGGTCTCCAAACTAGTACTTGAATTGTGAAAATTACTACCTGCTTTAATACCAGTATCCCAAAGGGTCTCCAAACTAGTGCTTGAATTGTTACAATTACTACCTGCGTTAATACTAGTATCCCATAGGGTCTCCAAACTAGTGCTTGAACTGTGACAATTACTACCTGCGTTAATACCAGTATCCCAAAGGGTCTTCCAAACTAGTGCTTGAACTTTGACAATTACTACCTGCTTTAATACCAGTATCCCAAAGGCTCTCCAAACTAGTGCTTGAACTGTGACAATTACTTCCGGCTTTAATACCAGTATTTCAAAGGGTCTCCAAACTAGTGCTTGAACTGTGACAATTACAACCTGCGTTAGTTACCAGTATCTCGCAGGGTCTCCAAACTAGTGTTTGAACTGTGACAATTACTACCTGCGTTAATTACCAGTATCCCAAAGGGTCTCCAAACTAGTGCTTGAACTGTGACAATTACTACCTGCTTTAATACCAGTATCCCAAAGGGTCTCCAAACTAGTGCTTGAACTTTGACAATTACTACCTGCTTTAATACCAGTATCCCAAAGGCTCTCCAAACTAGTGCTTGAACTTTGACAATTACTACCTACTTTAATACCAGTATCCTAAAGGGTCTCCAAACTAGTGCTTGAACTGTGACAATTACTACCTGCTTTAATACCAGTATCCAAAAGAGTCTCCAAACTAGTGCTTGAACTGTGACAATTACTACCTGCGTTAATACTAGTATCCCAAAGGGTCTCCAAACTAGTACTTGAATTGTGAAAATTACTACCTGCTTTAATACCAGTATCCCAAAGGATCTCCAAACTAATGCTTGAATTGTTACAATTACTACCTGCGTTAATACTAGTATCCCAAAGGGTCTCCAAACTAGTGCTTGAATTGTGACAATTACTACCTGCTATAATACCAGTATCCCAAAGGGTCTCCAAACTAGTGCTTAAACTGTGAAAATTACTACCTGCTTTAATACCAGTATCCCAAAGGGTCTCCAAACTAGTGCTTGAACTGTGACAATTACTACCTGCTTTAATACCAGTATCCCAAAGGGTCTCCAAACTAGTGCTTGAACTGTGACAATTACTACCTGCTTTAATACCAGTATCCCAAAGGGTCTCCAAACTAGTGCTTGAACTGTGACAATTACTACCTGCGTTAATACTAGTATCCCAAAGGGTCTCCAAACTAGTACTTGAATTGTGAAAATTACTACCTGCTTTAATACCAGTATCCCAAAGGATCTCCAAACTAATGCTTGAATTGTGAAAATTACTACCTGCTTTAATACCAGTATCCCAAAGGGTCTCGAAACTAGTGCTTGAACTGTGACAATTACTACCTGCGTTAATACCAGTATCCCAAAGCGTCTCCAAACTAGTGCTTGAACTGTGACAATTACTACCTGCTTTAATACCAGTATCCCAAAGGGTCTCCAAACTAGTGCTTGAACTGTGACAATTACTACCTGCTTTAATACCAGTATCCCAAGGGTCTCCAAACTAGAGCTTGAACAGTGACAATTACTACTTGCGTTAATACTAGTATCCCAAAGGGTCTCCAAACTAGTGCTTGAACTGTGACAATTACTACCTGCGTTAATACCAGTATCCCAAAGGGTCTCCAAACTATTGCTTGAAATGTGACAATTACTACCTGCGTTAATACCGTATCCCAAAGGGTGTCTCCAAACTAGTGCTTGAACTGTGACAATTACTACCTGCTTTAATACCAGTATCCCAAAGGCTCTCCAAACTATGGCTTGAACTGTGACAATTACTACCGGCTTTAATACCAGTATTCAAAGGGTCTCCAAACTAGTGCTTGAACTGTGACAATTACTACTTGCGTTAATACCAGTATCCCAAAGGGTCTCCAAACTAGTGCTTGAACTGTGACAATTACTACCTGCTTTAATTCAGTATCCCAAAGGGTCTCCAAACTAGTGCTTGAACTGTGATAATTACTACCTGCTTTAATAACAGTATCCCAAATGGTCTCCAAACTAGTGCTTGAACTGTGATAATTCTACCTGCTTTAATACCAGTATCCCAAAGGGTCTCCAAACTAGTGCTTGAACTGTGACAATTACTACCTGCGTTAATTACCAGTATCCCAAAGGGTCTCCAAACTAGTGCTTGAATTGTGACAATTTCTACCTGCTTTAATACCAGTATCCCAAAGGGTCTCCAAACTAGTGCTTGAACTGTAACAATTACTACTTGCGTAATACTACTATCCCAAAGGGTCTCCAAACTAGTGCTTGAACTGTGACAATTACTACCTGCGTTAATACTAGTATCCCAAAGGGTCTCCAGACTATTGCTTAAATCGTGACAATTACTACCTGCGTTAATACTAACCCAAAGGGTCTCTAAACTATTGCTTGAATTGTAACAATTACTACCTGCGTTAATACTCGTATCCCAAAAGGGTTCCAAACTATTGCTTGAATTGTGACAATTACTACCTGCTTTAATACCAACCCAAAGGGTCTCCAAACTATTGCTTGAATTGTAACAATTACTACCTGCGTTAATACTAACCCAAAGGGTCTCCAAACTATTGCTTGAATTGTAACAATTACTACCTGCGTTAATACTCGTATCCCAAAGGGTTTCCAAACTATTGCTTGAATTGTGACAATTACTACCTGCGTTAATACCAGTATACCAAGGGGTTTCAAAACTATCGCTTGAATTGTAACAATTACTACCTGTGTTAATACCAGTATTCCTAAGGGTCCTCAAACTAGTGCTTGAATTGTAACAATTACTACCTGCGTTAATACTAGTATCCCCAAGGGTCTCCAAACTTTTGCTTGAATTGTGACAATTACTACCTGCGTTATTACTAGTATCCCAAAGGGTCTCCAAACTAGTGCTTGAATTGTGACAATTACTACCTGCTTTAATACCAGTATCCTAAAGGGTCTCCAAACTACTGCTTGAACTGTGACAATTACTACCTATCCCAAAGGTTCTCCAAACTAGTGCTTGAACTGTGACAATTACAACCTGCGTTAGTTACCAGTATCTCGCAGGGTCTCCAAACTAGTGTTTGAACTGTGACATTTACTACCTGCGTTAATTACCAGTATCCCAAAGGGTCTCCAAACTAGTGCTTGAACTGTGACAATTACTACCTGCTTTATTACCAGTATCCCAAAGGGTCTCCCAACTAGTGCTTGAACTGTGACAATTACTACCTGCTTTAATACCAGTATCCCAAAGGCTCTCCAAACTAGTGCTTGAACTGTGACAATTACTACCGGCTTTAATACCAGTATTTTAAAGGGTCTCCAAACTTGTGCTTGAACTGTGACAATTACTACCTGCGTTAATACCAGTATCCCAAAGGGTCTCCAAACTAGTGCTTGAACTGTGACAATTACTACCTGCTTTAATTTCAGTATCCCAAAGGGTCTCCAAACTAGTGCTTGAACTGTGATAATTACTACCTGCTTTAATACCAGTATCCCAAACAGTCTCCAAACTAGTGCTTGAACTGTGACAATTACTACCTGCTTTAATACCAGTATCCCAAAGGCTCTCCAAACTAGTGCTTGAACTGTGACAACTACTACCGGCTTTAATACCAATATTTCAAAGGGTCTCCAAACTAGTGCTTGAACTGTGACAATTACTACCTGCGTTAATACCAGTATCCCAAAGGGTCTCCAAACTAGTGCTTGAACTGTGACAATTACTACCTGCTTTATTTTCAGTATCCCAAAGGGTCTCCAAACTAGTGCTTGAACTGTGATAATTACTACCTGCTTTAATAACAGTATCCCAAATGGTCTCCAAACTAGTGCTTGAACTGTGATAATTCCTACCTGCTTTAATACCAGTATCCCAAAGGGTCTCCAAACTAGTGCTTGAACTGTGACAATTACTACCTGCGTTAATTACCAGTATCACAAAGGGTCTCCAAACTAGTGCTTGAATTGTGACAATTTCTACCTGCTTTAATACCAGTATCCCAAAGGGTCTCCAAACTAGTGCTTGAACTGTAACAATTACTACTTGCGTTAATACTACTATCCCAAAGGGTCTCCAAACTAGTGCTTGAACTGTGACAATTACTACCTGCGTTAATACTAGTATCCCAAAGGGTCTCCAAACTATTGCTTAAATCGTGACAATTACTACCTGCGTTAATACTAACCCAAAGGGTCTCTAAACTATTGCTTGAATTGTGACAATTACTACCTGCGTTAATACTCGTATCCCAAAGGGTTTCCAAACTATTGCTTGAATTGTGACAATTACTACCTGCGTTAATACCAGGATCCCAAAGGGTCTCCAAACTATTGCTTGAATTGTAACAATTACTACCTGCGTTAATACTCGTATCCCAAAGGGTCTCCAAACTAGTGCTTGAACTGTGACAATTACTACCTGCGTTAATACTCGTATCCCAAAGGGTTTCCAAACTATTGCTTGAATTGTGACAATTACTACCTGCGTTATTACCAGTATACCAAAGGGTTTCCAAACTATTGCTTGAATTGTAACAATTACTACCTGCGTTAATACTCGTATCCCAAAGGGTTTCCAAACTATTGCTTGAATTGTGACAATTACTACCTGCGTTAATACCAGTATACAAAGGGGTTTCCAAACTATTGCTTGAATTGTGACAATTTCTACCTGCGTTAATACCAGTATTCCAAAGCATAGCATATTTAGACTATTTCACTATCTCCGGATATGTTATTACTAAATATACTAAATAAATAAAATGATAAGTTCATGTTTTTTTTAAATCGTTAATGATAAAATATAAGTAGGATTATAAAATTTAAGTTAAGAGAATTTCAACAAAATTTAACCCATTTATTTTTGTTTATTTTATAACACATTTTATTTAAAATAATTTAATGTTTTTAATGGTAGTGTGTATAGCCTTAATATTATATTTTTTACATATTATTATTATTAGCTATTTTTCAATAATAAAAATAAAACATAAATACGTTTCGTAAACACTAGTTTAGGAATGGTGGTCATATTGAATCGTAGTTTTTACAAATGAACTTAAAAACCACAAAGAGAGACTCTATAGATATCTCACTTACAATAGAAATCCATGGGGGGAAAGGGATTAGTCGATTAAGGCGATATAGAAGGGAGGGTTTGGCGAACTGTATTTAGAGCACATGGCATGAGGGGTCAAAGTTAAGTCCAGTCCCTTTGTGGTGGTTAGGCCGGACGAGTAAACAAGTGTACTAGGCTGCTTATCCCACATCTAATTGGATAGGTGAACACAGTTTATACACAGAAGCACTCCTTAATAGGGATGGCAAATATTTTCCTCATATCGATATATCGCAAACCAAATATTGAGCTAACGATAATATCGAAAGAAAAATATCGATATATTGGGCTACCGATATATCGAATTGTAAAATTATTATGCACTTACTCTTCCTGGTCATTACCAAAATTACATTTATTTTTTTGTCACTATTTAGAATAGCCGACTGAATTTATTTACACGAAACAAGTTGTAGTCTGCGGGGTTCAATGAAAAAAAATTAAAGTAATTATACCTCTAATTATCATGGTAATTATAACAGAATAATGTAATGACAATGTTCTTTTTTTTCACATTTAAAAATGCCACAGGGCTTCTTATAAATACTAAAAGTTATTTACTGGAGTGTTTGTTACATCTTCTAACATTAAATAAAAAGACAACTGATTTTCGTTTATCAAGGTTATGAAATTAGATGTTTTATTGCATTTTGAGGCTTAAGTTGTAGTTCTTTCAAATAGTTTCTTAATCACTGTGAGGTTATATAAAGTTACTGCAAGTCACACAATATTTATTTATCTTTTTGAATCCATTTAGTCTTAAGATGGTAAACATAGTTTGTTAAAATCGATCATTGCGATATTCGTACATTTTTTATTGATACTTTTTTATGCTTTTTTTGAGTGACGTTTACTTGTATTTATTCGGTGTCCAAATATTTTAGTATTATTTTATGTTTATATTTCTATACATTCATTTTATTAATTTTCGTTTTCATTGAGATAGCCTATTAAGATTTTTGAGGTTGTCTACCCAATTACTATAGAACCCTCCAACATTTATTTACCATTAATATTTTTAGATAACACTAGAAGGGAAGAAGTGTGGCAGATTTTTTAAAATAATCATAAAAATATATGAAGAGTCTGGTATATCCTTTCCTTACTATGAAGACCTAGGTCTTCTTCAATATAAATACCTTGGTTAACCCCTTCCCCCTTCCTTAATATGAAGAACCTGGTCTATATGAAGAGTAGCACAGAACTAGTAACTGTTATCAGCCAAACATTCCTAGAATGGGAAGCTCAATATTTCTGTCCCCAGTAACACATCTAGAAGTCATGAATATTAGAAAACACTTACAAAATAAAAAATCATTTAATTGTGATTCCTTGTCAGGAGATCTTCTTAAACATATTGCTCCTTCCATTTCACATCCACTAGCTCATATTATTAACTTAATTTTTTTAAATGGTGTGTTTCCTTGCAAACTAAAAGATTAAAAAGGGGGAAAACGATGTAGTAAAAAATTACATACCAACAGCTTTGTTGTCCTTTCTGGCTAGGGTAATTGAGAAGCCAAAGAAAACTAGATTATTGAAATCTTCAAACAAGCAGCTGTTGTTTTAACAAACACCAATTTGGTTTTACAAAAGGCAAAGATACAGAAGTGGCAATTTTACATTTCATGAAGGGGATTTATAATAGCATAAGCAATGATGAAAAACAACTGGAATATTCATAGATTTTTCAAATGCTTTTGGTCCTGTTGACCACAAAATATTACTTAGAAAGGTAGAAGCATCAGGGATCAGGGGCAATGCGTTACAATGGTTTGAATCATTTTTATCAAAATGTCAACAGATAGTGCGAATAAAAAGTTGTCTTAGTGACGTTGGATTGGTGGAAAATGGATTTCGCATGGCCTTGTACTTTTAGCAAATCTATTAATTATATATCTATAAATGGTTTATTGATCTTGCCTCTCTCGGGAAATATCGGTGCTTCCGCGGACGACATTGCCCTTCGATACACCAACAATAATTGGGATGTAATGTGCGAGCAAATAAACAGCGACCTTGGATTAGTCCGGGAGTGGTGTGATGGAAACAAAATGATTTTAAACCCGTCAAAAACAAAACTTATTAATTTAAATCTCAAAGGATATTCGGATCTTTTCCGTTAATTCAGTACCACTACTTTTTATGAATCTGTTAATTCACTACAGCTTGATAAATATTCTATTGCTCTAAAAACTATTCCCCAATCATTTTTACGTCCACTGTGATATTCCTTATCCACTAGGAATCCGATATCACTGGCCTTATCTTATCGCTTTCTACGAACTTACACACGGATAGCGCATTCGACGGTAAGTCAATCATTGGATTTACCAGTTTGTGATCAACTGTAGTAGCCACCAAACCTAACCGTAATTGTGACAATAAAAGTAGTGGTAGTGAAGTAACGGGAAAAGTATTGGTAGTGAAGTAACAGTAAAGGTCCTGATTTTCATTCATTTCGATGACGAAACTCCATGTAACTTTTTGTTGTGGTTCAAATAATTCACCATGTAAATGTTCGGTTAAAGGAAGTGTTAGCAACATAAAATGTTTGGGTGTATTAGTTGATGATAAGCTAATGTAGAAACCACACTAAATACAACTTCAAAAGGACCTTTCCAAAAGCATAAGAGAATTTTATTTCTAAAGAAATCTGCTTTCAAGTCAAGTATTACTTACTTTATATTTTGCTTTAATTAACTAAGAATTAGTCTACGGGTTGGAAAATTGGGGTGGGACTGATTTTGTTACAGTAAAACCATTAATAACGGCCAGAACAGAGAATCTGCTTTGGTGTTGTATAATCAGTTAAAAATTGTTCCATTACGCCATTTATTTCTTTACAAAGTTTAAACAAATTTTTATAATAAAAGCGGTGAAGATGGAACTGAATGATTTTATGAGAATACTCGAAGTAGTACTTATGGCTTTTGTAAACATCCAAATTAAAAAATTAGGAAGTATTGCACGTTTCTTGGCCCAAAAATGTACAATAATATACCAATAGCTATCAAAGAAAATAACGAATCGATGAAATAGTTTTTGTGTAAATTAAAAACCTGGCTATTCATAGTGTAAGATATAAATGTTTTGATAACTATATTAGTATGTCTTATATTATTAATTACAACAGCATACAGTAACCTAGTAATAAGGAAATATAATTGTATAGGTAGAGTAAAAATGTGTTATTCTATTTTTATTTCTTTTTTTGCAAAATGCTCTATAGGATATTAAGAGTATTTATGTTTATCTGATAGTAAACAAACTGGCTTCGATTATAACTTAAAACTCAGCAAACTGCTGATGAATAGGTAATATACACGCTGCAGTGAGGTGCCCATTTTATATGTAAATTTACCTTAAACAGGCATTTTTCTTATAATATTTTTTGTTAATTGGTAAACAGATTGTCTTCCCGTATTGTTTTCTGATAATTTGTAAGCAGACTGTGTTTTATTGTTTCTTTGTTGTACAGTATTGTTGAGCTAGTCACCAATTATTTGAAATGGTAGCTAGTAATTCAAAACAGAAAATTTGTAAATTTTATTTTGTAAACTTGATGGAATAAAATATTTTGTTATTCTTATTTCTTATATTCTTTCCTCTATATGAAAAACACGATGTATTCTTTCCTCGGTATGAAGAACTCGGCCTTCCTCTTCCTCAATATGAAGAGCTTGGTCTATTCCTTCTACGATATTAAGAACTAGACTTATTCTTTCCTCGATGTGGAGAGCTCGGCCTAGACCTTCCTCAGTATATAAACCTTGGTCTACCCCTTCCTCGACGAAGACCCTGACTCATCCCTTCTTCGCAATAAAGAACCTTTCTTGATTGATACAAAGAATTGACTGAGCTTGAGGAGCTCTTTCATAATTGAAGAGTTCAGACTACCCTTTAATTGATAAAAAGATGTGGAGAGGCCCCTTCCTCAATTTGATGACCGATCTGAGCAGTTCATCTCTTTCCTCAATATAAATAGCTTATCTACCTCTTCCTAAATAGAAAGAGCTCACGCTACCATTCCTTCATATAAAGAGTTCAATCTACTTTGTTCTCGATATGAAGGGCTTCCTATATTCCTTCCTCTACTTAAATATCTTAATCTACCCCTTCCTCGATAAAAAGAGCTCGATTTTCGTCTTTCTCGATATGAACTGCATGGTCTATCCTTGATGTAAAGAGCTCAATATATCCCTCATTTCATATAAATAGATCAATACATCACGATCTCACATTGGGCTTGATCCACCTCCTCCTCAATATAAAGGGCTTGATCCACCTCCTCCTCAATATAAAGAGCTTGCTCTATCCCTTCTGCAATATGAAAAGCTTGATCTAACTAATACTTCCTCACATATGAAGATCTCAGCTTTATGTCTGTCTTCCTCGATATAAGGTATTCTATATTCTCGAGGTACCTCTATTGGGTAAGTCTCATTTAATAAGTTGCAGCTATGGTGTAACGTACTTCTAGTTCGTAAGTTTCACTTAGGACATGACACTGATGAGTTGCTGCTTAGGTCCAACGTACCTCTATTGGGTAAGTCTCACTTTGATAAGTTGCAGCTATAGTTTAACGTACTTCTAGTTCGTAAGTTTCACTTAGGACATGACACTGATGAGTTGCTGCTTAGGTCCAACGTACCTATATTGGGTAAGTCTCACTTTGATAAGTTGCAGCTATGGTCCAACGTACTTCTAGTTCGTAAGTTTCACTTAGGACATGACACTGATGAGTTGCTGCTTAGGTCCAACGTACCTATATTGGGTAAGTCTCACTTTGATAAGTTGCAGCTATAGTTTAACGTACTTCTAGTTCGTAAGTTTCACTTAGGACATGACACTGATGAGTTGCTGCTTAGGTTCAACGTACCTATATTGGGTAAGTCTCACTTTGATAAGTTGCAGCTATTGTTTAACGTACTTCTAGTTCGTAAGTTTCACTTAGGACATGACACTGATGAGATATAGCTATGGTTTAACGTACTTCTAGTTCGTAAGTTTCACTTAGGACATGACACTGATGAGTTATAGCTATAGTTTAACGTACCTCTATTGGGTAAGTATCACTTAGGTTATGGCACATTTAGAACAAAGCACTGATTAGGTTGCGGGAAATTAGGTTAATTTTGAACTTTTCTTTACATTTATTAGTATATGAATGAATTAAGGAATGAGATAGATAGGTAGGATGAATAAAAGTGGCAGATAAAGTTATCGAAAAAGAAAAATTTATTGTATTTCAATTAATGTTAAGAAATTTGTATCAAGATAACGTAAATTGGAACTATCCGGAATGCCATTACATCAATAGGTTTAAAATATTCCAATAGCCGTGTAACTCCGAATGTTAGTCACAGAACACGTGAGTAAATGCTGCAGGAAAGCTAATTTCTGTAGTCTGTTACATTGCTCATGCTCAGGACTTACAACTATGAATGAGAAGCTATTATCAGAGCATAGCGAACAGTCTGTCTCCGTTATTCGGGACTGGTAACGTTTCAAGCATCAGCTAATATAACGCACTTGGATTACAGTTATGGCAATTCGGTACCACTATCACGGTATAGTACAATAGACAGCGGCGTCGTGCCGGACGCTGGGGTCCCGCCAAGGATCGAGCGAGGCTGCTACACCTCACAAGGACCACTGCAGGTGGCGTCAGTAAGGACTCTTCCAGGGATTAAAGAAAACGGACTAATTCGGTTACTCTAGACTCTACAGAATACAGTATAAATAATTTCAAAAACTTAAGTATCTTTAATTATAAACATTTTTATACACATCTCAATGTCTTGAGAAATATTGTTGAACTTTACGTGAAATAGTTAAAGAGAGATAATTAAATGTACACATTTTAATACGTAACTTCATGTATATACATATATATATATATATATATATATATATATATATATATATATATATATATATATATATATATATATATATACATACATATATATATGTATACAATTACCTGAAAGATTACAGATAAAGCGATAACACTTGGTACATCATTCATCATTACTACACCTAAAATCTACATTTGAAGTAACTAACAGTTTTGTGCGATATAAGGAGGACCACCCGCAAGAAGTCAGAATAAAATCTTAAATTAGAACAAAGGTCTAGAATTATATAACGTTTTTCCATTAAATCTTTGAATATCTGCCATAATTTTGTTCTGGATCAACCTTTTTTAGTGCTGTTTGTGGTACTAATTTATACTAGATAAACCCTTAAAAATAATGTACACCTTGACCTAAACTTACGGTGGATATTTTAGGCAAATCAACTACGAGTATGGGTGGGAAGGTTGGTCAATACCACTGTACGTGTATGGTTGGGCGGGTGGGTCAATATCACTGTACGTTTATGGGTGTGTGGGTTGGTCAACACCACTGTATGTGTATGGGTGTGTGGTTTGGGTCAATACCACTGTACGTGTATGAGTGGACGGTTGGGTCAATAACACTGTACGTGTATGGATGGGTGGTTGGGTCAATACAACTGTACGTGTATGGGTGGGCGGTTAAGTCAATACCACTGTACGTTTATGGGTGGGCGGTTGGGTCAATACCACTGTACGTTTATGGGTGGGCGATTGGTTCAATACCACTGTACGTGTATGGGTGGGCGGGTGGGTCATAACTACTGTACATGTATGGGTGGGTGGTTGGGTCAATATCACTGTACGTGAATGGGTGGGCGGTTAAGTCAATACCACTGTACGTTTATGGGTGGGCGTTTGGGTCAATACCACTGTACGTTTATGGGTGGGCGATTGGGTCAATACCACTGTACGTGTATGGATGGGCGGGTGGGTCAATATCACTGTACGTGAATGGGTGAGCGGTTGGGTTAATACAAATGTACGTGAATGAGTGAGCGGTTAGGTCAGTACAAATGTACGTGTATGAGTGAGCGTTTAGGTATATACAACTGTACGTGTATGGGTGAGCGGTTGGGTCTATACAACTGTACGTGCATGGGTGAGCGGTTGGGACAATAATACTGTATGTGTATTGGTGGGTGATAAGGTCATTACAACTGCACGTGTATTTACCCAGTATATATAATATATCTACTATATACTATATTTTACTATATCTACTGCTAGCATATGATAATATTAGAAACTTCCAAATATTCCTCTACACAGGGTGGGTAGGTGGGTGAATGAGAAGCTCAACTCCTAAGGAAGCTCTTTCCTAAAAAAAATGATCAACATTATAAATTATTTTACAATTAGGAGACTATTTCCTAAATTTCCACCATATTTCACGTTATGTGCATAAAAACTAGAAAATAGTGAAAGAATTGATTACCCTAAAGAAATCCATAAATAAAATGATATAAACATACTAAAATAAATATTTAACAGCCAGGAAAGGATTGTTATCATCACTGAAAATGACCCATCATACGGCGTGTCCTTGAAGGCACAGCCAGGAGAAGATTGTTATCATTACTGAAAGTGACCAATTATACGGCGTGTCCTTGAAGGCACAGCCAGGAGAGACTTGTTATCATTACTGAAAGTGACCCATCATACGGCGTGTCCTTGAAGGCACAGCCAGGAGAGACTTGTTATCATTACTGAAAATTATCCATCATACGGGGTGCCTCTGAAGGCACAGCCAGGAGAGACTTGTTATCATTACAAAATTATCCATCATACGGCGTGTCCTTGAAGGCAAATCCAGGAGAGACTTGTTATCATTACTGAAAATTATCCATCATACGGGGTGCCTCTGAAGGCACAGCCAGGAGAGACTTGTTATCATTACAAAATTATCCATCATACGGCGTGTCCTTGAAGGCACATCCAGGAGAGACTTGTTATCATTACTGAAAATTATCCATCATACGGCGTGCCTCTGAAGGCACAGCCAGGAGAGACTTGTTATCATTACTTAAAATTATCCATCATACGGCGTGACCTTGAAGGCACAGACAGGAGAGACTTTTTATCATTACTGAAAATTACTCATCATACGGCGTGACCTTGAAGGCACAGACAGGAGAGACTTGTTATCATTACTGAAAATGACGTATCATACGGTGCGTGTCCTTGAAGGCCTTCCGGGTGTTCAACCTCCGGTGAGTACAAGACAGAGGTGAATTGTATCTAGAGATCACCAATGTGTCGGCCGATCGGTGCCGGCGAGGCCAGATGTCTTGTCAGCTGTGTTCAAGGTCGGATAGTTACATGTAATTTTAATGTCTAAACATCTTACCGTTGGAGCTAACCTGAGTTTTTTGCCTGCATGTGTTTCTTATTGCAATCCGGATTCTGCAAGAAATCACATATAAATATCGGTAATTGACGATATTCTCACGAGCTGCCATCTCCGTCTTCTGTGGCCAGTTAAATTCAATAATAACAATATCTTTATTGCAGTTTCAATGACACACAAAAATAGAACACTTCATAGAGTAAATAAAATTGTTCACATCCACAGCATAGAGTAAGTTAAAAAAAATGCGAAATAAATAATTTCTTATTATATTTTCTCATATATTAAGAGTATAATTAAGATAAAACATGCATTCTAAATAGAAAAAAGTAATAAAATTAAAAAATAAACTAGTAACTTAACATAACTAAAGCAAAAATTAAAACAAACATGTATGAAGCTCCTTAAAATCTTTGAATTGAAATATACCATAGCAATTTCTGAAATGTCAATGGTTACATTTGTAAATTCATCCTCTCAATATTTTCAAGTCATGATTTATTTTCATAGTTAATAAACAATAATTCAAAATTCAAATTTATTTTTGCTTTGACAAAGAGTAAAATGTAATATACTAAATACTTACTCTAGAATTTTCTACTAGTTGAGAAAGACAACGCAAATTATCACGAAACTATAAAAAAACTGTCTTCTTGAAATGTAGATAACATTTTTACGTTCTAAGCTTAATAGTTTTTTCGACAACATTTAAAATTGGAACTGTGTTTATAAAGAATTAAAAAATAGTGTCTTTTGTAACCACAGTAAAAAATACTAAACATTTTTTATGAAATCTGTAGAGATTGAAATAATATTACAACTATACCAGAGATTCAAACTCAAGTACATTGCATTTTGAAACTGAAAGTAATAACGTATTTGCATATTTGTACAAAGAAATTTAGCTGAAACTACCTACTATAACAAATAGTAATAGTGATTACAATAACAATAAACAAAAATAAATATAAACATTTATTAAATTTAAACTAAAGTAGTAAATAATTTTGCTAAGGCTAGTAAATAATCTTGCTAAGGCTAGTAAATCTGGTGCTCAAAGTACTATAAAAGTGGTATGATGGCGTAAAGACACTAGAGTCGACACAATGTATCGCATCTTGAATCCATTTCACAAACAAATAATTAAGTACATATTTAATATCAAAACATTACACACTAAAACACAATAATAATATACAACACAACACACTAGTTTGTGTGTGACTAAGATATACAGGGTGGAAAAAAATATGGAAACGCTTTAACAACAACGTTATTTTTTCCGTAGATAATTTAATTTTTTAAATAATTGTGTTCCATAAAGCACAATTTTTCATCAGAATAATTTACTTAAAACCGTTAAATAGCGGAGAAATAATATTGTTCAAATTAGCTACTTTGAAATTCAAATGACCGATATTCTGGAAAGAACAGACCTTTCGAAGTCCGGTTTGCGGCAATTAATTTATCTTGAATAGATCTTTCATTTGATACCAAACTCAACCTAGGCTGAAAAGATTATAGTCGCTAATGTCGTAAAAAAGTATGTTCTTTGTAACCGTGATCATGTACAAGATTTCACTTTTACAAGTAGTCATTCAAAAGTTGTGAAAGCGTTTCCATATTTTTTCCCCACCCTGTATATTTGAAGAGTAGCCAAATGAAGGCTTGCGTTTATTTTTGTAAATTACAATAAATAAATTTGAACAACATTTGTAAAGTAAATTATTACAGGGTGTTTATTTTAAAAAGCAATCCACGATTTGAAGTGGGATGAATTTCAATACAATACTGTAGATAAAATTAACAATAGGCCTTCATATAGTTAATACAATGGGTTCAGAATACTGTTTGAAAGTATCTTGACATAAAACAAACGATTTTGTTTTAAAATATTCCTCCTCAATAAACACTCTCTGGTCTTTGCTCAAAACCATGTTTCTAACCTCAACTTAATGGCATCGCACGAAACTCAAATAAAGTGAACAACAATGCAAAAATGTAAATCAGCTGGTAGCTAAAGAAGAAGAAGCAGGGCTACCAACCTATGATTTTGTAATTATCTTAACCTTCATTTTCATTACTTGTAAATTGGGTTGCGTTTTAAAAGAAACTACCTGTATAAATAAACGTAAAAACAAGTTTACCTTTGTTAGAAATCCGATTAAAGTAAAATAAGTAAGAAAATATGAAATAATTACAACAATGTTTTATAAGTTAAAAAATTGTTTTTGCAGTAACGAGAAGTTATTGTAGCTCATAGGATCTTCTCTCATTTGTAAGGACTTCAAAGGACTTCGAGTCGAGTGGCTCCACGCCACCTTGTGTATCCAGAGCCAACGATGGCGCTTCCAATGTGCAATGCTATGTCACAGGCTAATGTAATGACGTAGCTCTACAATTGGGGGTTTAGCAAAACACACGATTACAAGATAATAGCTCTAACATTTGCAAAAATAGCAGTATTACCTATATCCTATTCATTTGAAAACGTGCGACAATATTTGCTTCAGTATCGATCAATTTGGCAAAAATTCTGTTTAAGGGTTCCTTCATAACTGTGGGAACCAAAAAGAAAATATTTCCAAGAAATGGGTTGTTACCCCTGACCCCCACCCTCACCCAACACAAAATTGTAAATTGCATCCTATACCTTTTAGTGACTCTAATGAAAGCCCATTAATCATGTAGAGGGTGGTACAACAAATTTGAAACCGCACCAACCATTTAGTCATTGTGTATGTAATTTATAATAGCAGTATAAAAATTACTATTTCAACCATAACTTAAAACCGGTCCACCGACTTCAAAACATTCTATGCCGAATTACTCGACATTACTAGAGCTTTACTGTGAGTTGTCACACACAGGATATCGTCCTACTAGAAGATGTTTAGTTAAAGTTAAAAAAACCCAAAAATAGGGGAGGTATTTTTTATAATTTTTATTACCATAAATGATGCATTTAGGCAGGTTTTAATACTTTGACAAATTTCTGTTATATACCTATACCGTATTGCACATGTTAAAAATTTCAAACATAATTAATTATTGACATCATAAACATTTACTGTAAATATAAATAATACAGTTGACGACGTGCTATCAAAAAATACTAAACAGATAAATTAATAAATTAAATCTTTGAATATATACTGTATAAATATATATGAAAACTGTTTAATCACTCATTAATTTTGAATATACAGTAATTTAAAACCTCTAATGCAATGATAGGTTGCGAAATGCAGCTTTCTACAGCCATACATGCTGCTTCTTTTATCGTTCATTCTTTGCACTTGCTTTCTTTGTTCACTATACTTGCTGCTGACGATTGTACCTTGTGATCTTCTGTCCAAAACATAACCTGTCAGTTTAGAATAATTTTCCGATTGATTTTTAAAACTATTTTTGTTCTTGAATTATTATTTCTGTTGGTTTAGATGTTCGTTAAAAATAATTTAAATTACACTGACAAGAAATGTTCTACACAAAATTCTTTTGATTCTTCATTTTCATTATACGGTTCAACTTTTCTCAATACATTTCCAATTTTCGATTTAGCAGCAAATGAAGTTCTAATATAGAATTTTTAGTTATTATTTATGAGGCCTGTGAAAACCCCAAGTACATCAATGTTTTCCTGGTTTAACTGTGCATTACAAAATATGAATTTTCATTATAAACCTTAGTAATTGTTATCCTAGTTTGAATAAAAAAAATACAGGAATTTTAATTGGTACTCTGTAATACAGAGTTGTGCATCCAATTTACAGTTTTATAACTCAAAAACCTGTAATTCTATAAAATTTATATTTTAACACGTGGTTGGCAGGAATGTTTTCTATTCGTTTTATAAATTTCAGAATTTTAACTTTTCAAGGAAAGTGCACAATGAAAAATAGTTCAAATTCCAGTACTTTTTTGTTCCAATTAGGTTAAAAATTATTAAAGCTTAGAATAAAATTAAAATATTCACATTATATAACGTAGCCTACATTCAAACGAAAAAAAATTGTTTGAATGAATTTTTATAGGCCTGTTAGTTTCTTAGTAAACAACCTTCAAACACTGGATACACACGATACGAAACAAATTGCATTTCATCAAGAATTAAATTGCTTGTTGGAATTGATTTGCTTCCTAATTCGCTTTATAGCAAAACTATAAATATATTTAGTTTAAAGTTATTATTTTTACATATCTTTTCAAAACTAGGCGCATGGATTCAAAATATCAAAAGCACGCCCAATGCACAACATGATAACGTTTAAAGTGACACCTCATACACAAATTTTGGTCAATAAATAACGAACAAATGTGGATTCGCAAATAACATTGTTCTTAAGGGATTAAAACCAACATGATGGACAGTATCTGCAGACTCTTTTATATTGTCACAGTAAAACGATTTTTTCAAAGATTTTTAATCCCTTTAATGTATTTCAAGTTATTTATGAAATAAAATATTAGAAACAATAATAATCTTTTGTATTTTTTATCGGGAGGGAGTGGGTGTGTATTGGTGACTGTTACAAAATGACTATACAGTGATAACACCCACCCATACACATACAGTAGTAACATACCTCCCATCCACCAATACACATACAGTGGTAACATCCCTCCCACCCACCCATACAAATATAGTGGTAACATCCCTCCCACCCATACACATACAGTGGTTACATCCCTCTTACCCACCCATACAAATACAGTGGTAACATCCCTCCCACCCATACACAAACAGCGGTAACGGCCAACCCACCCATCCATAAACATACAGTGCTAACATCCCTCTCATCCAACCATACACATACAGTGGTAACGGCCATCCCACCCACCCATACACGGACAAAAGTAACGTATTCATTATCTTTTACAGAATGAAGATTATATTTTATTTCATGACTTGTGGAATATTTCGGTTGCTGCGATTTAACCGGTCGGGACTGGGGATCACGAGGGACCGAGAGCAGCTATGTTTAGCCGTGTTTAGACGAATTACGTCGATTCGAGTCATCCGAATTTGCCTTTTTAATACGGGGAGTCAATAAATAACGGGCTAAGGGTTAGCCGATTAGCGGTGCAATAGGGGGGCTTCTCGGAAGAACTCTTCTCCGCCCAACCCCTCACCGACCGTATCTTACACTCTCGCATTAACATACCTTTATATGCAAACACGTCATATTTATATGGATATGAGGTTGACAGAGTTCTCCAGCGCTCCACATACAAATTGTCTCGCGCATCATTTTATTAAAGTTGCTGAAAAACAGGGTCAGAACACGGGAGATGCACAAGTCATTATTGCGTTGTAGATGGCCCTCACTGCAACTACTCTGGCATTGGAAACAATACGACCTGTTTAAGGTTTTCTTTTGCTAGCAAAAGTTCAATTTTATTGGAAGAGTAGAAATTTTAAATTTCCCTATATTTGTTTATATATAATTAAAAAATAGTTTTTTAATCAGTATAATACGTGTCGGTACAGTATAATACAGTACAAGTAAACGGCACACAACAGAAATATGTTACAATACAAACATAGCATGAACGAATATACTAGAATACCAGTACTAAAGGCACAAATATGTTACAATATAAGCACAAAATGAACGAATATACTACAATACAAGTACTAAAGCCACAAATATGTTACAAAATAAGCACAAAATGAACGAATATACTACAATACAAGTACTAAAGCCACAAATATGTTACAATATAAGCACAAAATGAACAAATATACTACAATACAAGTACTAAAGCCACAAATATGTTACAATATAAGCACAAAATGAACGAATATACTACAATACAAGTACTAAAGGCACAAATATATTACAATATAAGCACAAAATGAACGAATATACTACAATACAAGTACTAAAGGCACAAATATATTACAATATAAGCACAAAATGAACGAATATACTACAATACAAGTACTAAAGGCACAAATATATTACAATATAAGCACAAAATGAACAAATATACTACAATACAAGTACTAAAGGCACAAATATATTACAATATAGGCACAAAATGAACGAATATACTACAATACAAGTACTAAAGGCACAAATATATTACAATATAAGCACAAAATGAACAAATATACTACAATACAAGTACTAAAGGCACAAATATATTACAATACAAGCACAAAATGAACAAATATACTACAATACAAGTACTAAAGGCACAACTATATTACAATATAAGCACAAAATAAACGAATATATTACAATACAAGTACTAAAGGCAGAAATATATTACAATATAGGCACAAAATGAACAAAATATACTACAATACAAGTACTAAAGGCACAAATATATTACAATATAAGAACAAAATAAAGAAATATACTACAATAAAAGTACTAAAGGCACAAATATATTACAATATAGGTACAAAATGAACGAATATACTACAATACAAGTACAAAAAGTACAAATTACACAAATATGCGACAGTAAAAGTACAAAATGCACAAATATATCACAAATAAGCACAAAATGCACAAATATAATACAGTATAATTAAAAAAGCACAAATACTTTGGTGATTAACTTCAGCGAATCACGTTCAGACCAGATATTTGTTTGTGCATTCTTTTGTGAATCCCTCTGGTCTGAGGAAGGTGAACGTGATTTGCTGAAATCGATCACTGTAACATTTGTACATTTTGTACTTATACTGTGTTATTTATATTTGTGAATTATTTTGATTGTATTGTGATATATTTGTACATTCAGTACTTTTATTGTGGTAGGCAATATTTGTGCGTTTTGTGCTTATATTGTAATATATTTGTCTTGTGTGACGTTAACTTGTGCCAAGAGTCATTAGATCGATAATGATTCAAAAGTTATTTCAAGCCCATTCCTTCCCAGGCATTTTTTAAAATGTTGATCCAAAAAACCATATATTTTCATATTTTACTTACTCAAAAAGCCCTAGCTCTTTCAGTCAACTTTGTCGTATTTTACAAAAAAAAATTATAAAAATTATTTTATGAAGCCAATTTATTATTTTGTGTTTCATTAGTTTCTTATAGAGATTACCTGTAATTTAAAATAAAATAAAAAAGGATTTAACAAAATTTACAAATTTTTTGTATTTATATAAATGTACAACAACAATATTTTGAGAATTTTTTTGAGTTTGGTGCGTTGTGAATGACACTAAAAAATCAGGGACCAGAGATAATAGCACTAATTTAAACACCATTTAGTTATCTTCAATGAAAGTCATATTTAACAATGATATGTTTAAAATTAAAAAAGTTATGGCTCTTTTTTAAAAAACATTCCAGTTCGAGTTTTTATCCTACGCATAACAACAAAGCCATATATGTGGTCTGATTCATCACTCTCGTCATACATGCAATTAACGATTGTATTGTCACTTACTGGCAACCTACTACTTTTATTTTAGTTATTTTTTACCTCCCATACTACAGAAACAATCACATCAGTCAAGAAACAACAATTAACCTCAGCTGACGATCACATCTGGCGAAAATCAACACAGCTGTTAATGCAAAACAGAGACAACAAAATAATACAAGTTGTGGTACTGTAATAAAGCATTCTATCGTAACAAATCCATTTTTTTATAATAGAAAATTTTTTCCGAACATTTTTATATCATCAATATTTCGAGTATTTATAAAAAAAGGTTTTTCTAAACGTCTGGTAAACCGGACTTTGAGATGTTAGGAACGTTTTTCGGACGTTCGGGTAACAGGACGCTTGGATGGAAAGGCCTAAATAATTTAAGAACAGGGATTTTATTTATATTTTAAATTTTGTTGTCTAGAAATACTGAATAGTGCACTCGACTGAGAATCGTTTAATTTTGTGTATTCAAATAATAGTTACGTTGATTTATACATATATTGATTATTACTTAGAATGGTTAAAGTACGTATTTTATAAAGTTAGGAAAGTCAAGTCAGTTGTAAGGATCTAAAGCCTTGCGTTTATGTTAAATAGTTTCTCCCATGTGTCTAGGCTTGAGAGTAATGGTTATGATCGTCTGACTGTGCAATAAACTCTATAAAATTGATCTAAAATAAATTTTTTTATGAAATAATGAATTTAGTTAAGAGAAAATTGCTGTTTTGGATTTATAGGCAATTGTTATACCTGGATATACCATAGGTTTATACAGTTTTCGTTGTTAACAAATAAAAGGGATTTATGAAATATGATATCACTAACAAAACACACGCCTACATACGATACCAATAATTAAACTCACGCCCAAATACGATATTGCCAACAAAACTGAAAACTACATACAATACTACAAAAAAAAAAAAAATAAAAAAAAATAAAATAAACTCACGTTTAAATACGACATTACTAACAAAACTCATAACTACATACGATACTATCAACAAAACTAAACTAACGTTTAAATACGATACTACTAACAAAACTCATGACTATATACGATACTATCAACAAAACTAAACTCACGTTTAAATACGATATTACCAACAAAACTCACAACTACATACGATACAATCAACTAAGCTCACGCTTCCAAACGCGTGCTATTAATCCTTTCGTAAGCGCGAGTTAAAAACCTTCTTTGTTGAGGTGTCTGGAGGCCCTCAATAGAATATGTATTACAAAATACACAAGTCCAGGGGAGATAACCGTGTACCAGGCTTATCAGTCTATACCACTGTACTCTGTAGGTTCCTTGGTTACCCTATAAATAAATAAATGGCCCTTTATAAGGATCACTGGAACTTAGTAACTAAGACTACACTCATCAATCTCATTTGTAAGCCTAAATTGAATTTCGGCTATTAATGGTATATAAATAAAATAAATCTCAAATGTTTTTATTTGTTATTTTTAATCAATTCATTTCCCAAGAGCTTCAGAGTTGTCCCTTCATCTGAATATTTTTTAGCGTTAGGCCCATGTTTATCATTCAAGTACAGAAAAGGAGTCATGTTTGTCCATTGGAAACACTTGTAAGGAATTTTAACGTTTCAAGCAAAATAATAGCAAGCATAAAGTAAAATGTTATCAATATTAGATATGAATAAAAATCAGAACTGATTGCAGCTAGTTAGGAAATTAATTTAGTTTGAAAGTAAGTGGGATGATAAGCAGCGAGTCTCCAGACTTCACTAATTGAGCCAGATTAGCCGGGAGATATTGCAAACAAATTATTACCAGCAAATAAAGATTAAGTAATAGTGATTAAACCTGCGAAACGTCTTATCAAGTAATTGCCATAGCGTCCTGACGACATCTCGTGGTAGAGTGGAGTCACTCAACACAAAGGATGAACACAATTTCTGATATCTCGATAAGCCTGCACATGTTTAGTTGCTCTTCTGATACATGTTCAAATACAATTATTGTTAAATATGTTGACCCTCTCACCTAAAATTTTCACTATTTAAGACGGACCATCCCTTTATCATCCCACTTTAACACGAGGTGTCAGATCTTCCTACCATACTGAATACATTTACTCCAAGAATACCTTTCATTGCTCCTGAATACATTAGAGAATTCCTTTCACTTCTCAATATTAAAAGGACCCGTCTTTATACTTATCCAGTGTACATGTATGTGTACCTATACACAATTCCTGAGCACTTTAATTTGTTTTACATGACTGGCCGAGGATCATCTAAAACAAATCTTTCAACAGATATTAAAATATATACAGGCCATAATTATTCATGTTTGAACGCAACATTAACGTTATATTGTTGTGCATTGATCATTATAACAATTTGAACGTAATTTTTTATTTGATTATAGTGTTTTTAAGAGTTACATATTATTTGATTATAGTGTTTTTAAGAGTTACATATTATTTGATTATAGTGTTTTTAAGAGTTACATATTATTTGATTATAGTGTTTTTAAGAGTTACATATTATCTGATTATAGTGTTTTTAAGAGTTACATATTATCTGATTATAGTGTTTTTAAGAGTTACATATTATTTGATTATAGTGTTTTTAAGAGTTACATATTATTTGATTATAGTGTTTTTAAGAGTTACATATTATTTGATTATAGTGTTTTTAAGAGTTACATATTATTTGATTATAGTGTTTTTAAGAGTTACATATTATTTGATTATAGTGTTTTTAAGAGTTACATATTATTTGATTAATCTGATTACAAATTCAAATTTATTCCTCTTAACTGTTTTGTTCTTGAATCAGGATCGCTCTTTGTAACATTTACCAACACTCCAATTAGAATATTTCATTATTTACTTCAGGTAAATCATGAGTTACTGTTCTAATGTTATTCCAGAATCAAAGGTGGAACAATATTGGCCGTTAAATGATGCTGGACAAGTTCCTAAACTGGTTCTGTATTCTAGATATATTCCAATGAGGAATTGACAGTTCATTTCCTGTGAGAGCCTATGAATAGGGACGGTCGGGCTATTCAAATCTCCCTGTGAATATGCACAGGTAGAAGTACCTGCGGAAGAAAGGGGACCCACGTTGAAATGAAATCGGAGGAGAAAGAGTTTTGGAAGGTTATGCGGTCGCCATGTATTGTGCTTTCGTCAAGCCCGTATTATTTATACAGCATCGATTGTATAATGGATCGATAATAGCGATAGAGGATAAATAAACCGATTAGAACGCGAGACTCGCTCCCCTTTGCTGTCATCACCGGGTGCGTAGTCCTTCCGTAGGCGGAGCGGCTGCAGGAAACATGGTCCTGTCTTTTGAGGAGTGAAGGCACGGACAGGTAGGTAGAGCAAGGGTTGAGGGAGTGTAAATCAAGGAACCGTTTTCTTCACTGTACTATTAGCAACGGTCCCATGGCCAAATTAACTCTCTTTCTAATTAGACACTTTAATGATAAGTAACAAGACAATGAGGATCATACATCTCATCCTTCGCACCGAATCAGCTCTACTTCTTACCAAATTATACGAGCTTTAAACAATCGAGAGTTGCGCTGGTTTTCATAATTATGGACTGGTTTTTATGAATTAATTTATTTAGAACAGGCTGTACTTTGACCATGTGAATAACCTGGGTGATAGATTGTTCTAAGCCGAAACAATCCTTTTCTAACAACATGGGTTTGTACAATTAAGAATTAATGTATGTATGCTAAGTAACATTAACGCTTGAATAAAATATTCTGTAACAAACTGATCTAAAGAAATGAACAAAACTATATACTACTACTGTCGGCACAGAAATTATATGTGTACCCGAGTTTGAAGGTTGTTCAGTAAGAAACTAAGAGGCATATGAAACATGCAATCACACCATTGATTTCATCGTTTGATTGCACGATATGAAATATTTGTTTTTAAATTTGATTATAAGTTTTCATAATTTTTATCCTAGTGGAAAAAAAAATACCTGGACCTTTTCCTTTAATTCACTACCACTACTTTTTCCATTACTTCATTTATCGCAATTACGGTTAAGTTAGCTTTAGTTTATGTCAGGTTAGGTTAGGTGGCTACTAAAGTTGATCACAAAATGGTAAATCCAATGACTGACTTACCGCCGAATGCTCTCTCCGTGTGTAAGCTATAGAAAAGCGATAAGATAAGGTCAGCGATATCGGATTCCTAGAGGCACAAAGAAAAGTAGTGATAGTGAATTAATGGAAAAGATCCAAATACCCGAATTTTTACTAGTTTTCACTGTATATAAAAGTTACATTTTTATTACTAAAACATCTTTTAATGTAACGCATACAGTATATATTTAATACGTACATGACAGGACTGTTATCTAACAGTTTTTTATTACATAAGAAGGAAAAGAGCTCTTACCGATTATCGGAAACAACGTCTTGTCTTATAGAAGACATAATATTAATTATTTCGTAACGTTGATATTCTTATAAAAAGTACAGTTACGATACATAACTTTCATATGCGTAAGTAAAAGCTACGATTTTAAAATGATTTAAATGAATCCAACTATACGTATGTATGTGGGCGGTGTGTACAAGTGATCGTCAGTAGTGTACAAGTGTGGGTTAACCGGAGAACCATCCACATTATTCATGTGTGTAGTCCAACTATACGTGTATATGTGGGCGGGCTGGTCATCAGTAGTGTACAAGTGTGGGTTAACCGGAGATCCATCCACATTATTCATGTGTGTAGTCCAACTATACGTGTATATGTGGGCGGGATGGTCGTCAGTGGTGTACAAGTGTGGGTTAACCGGAGGCCTATCAGCATATACGTGTGTTTAGTCCATCTTTACGTGTGGGATGGGTTGGAGTGTCTTCAGTGGAGATCTGTCAGTATGATACGGGTGTTTAGACGAACATCAGTGAGGACCACCGTACGTCATGTGTGAGAGAAAGCGGCGGGCACGAATTGGACAACTTTTGCCTACCCTCGCTAATCCCCGAGCACGAACTGGACAACATTTTCGAAGCAGGTCAAGAGGGGCTGAGCACGAACTGGACAACTTTTCGGCTCCTTTGAAAACCGAAGTGCCTAATCTAGCGTTAAATAAGCGCACACAAACAATCTGAAAACTGCTCGCTCATGTAAAGTCTGTAAACAAATATCCCCCATAAGAATAACAGAAACTCAGAAACTATCAAACAGATTTAGGTTAGGTTAGGTTAGGTTAGGTTAGGTTAGGCCGCTACATTCTTTGCGCACTTGGGCCCCGCTGCATCTAATCCTTTCTAATCCTTCCTGCATACCACCCTCTCTACCTGGCAGGGAAAGTTGTCCAGTTCGTGCTCGGAGATAAGAAGAACCTTTTCTGTCCCTTCCTTAAAATTGGGAATGTTGTCCAGTTCGTGCCCAGCCAGAGAAAGGGCCTATTGTACCTTTATGGTCGGGCCTGTGTGTCAATACCACCATAAGAGTATGGGAGGGTAGATGGATTAGTACCAAAGTAGGTGTATGGGTGGGTGTGTAGGTTGTTTACACGTGGTACAACATGGGTTAGTTGGGTCCTACCGAACTCTTCCAACTAGAACCAACATCGTAGGACGGTAGCCAGACGTATTAAGACCGGAAAATGTCTAGTGGGCCCGTCGTTACATGATTGGGACATATTATGCCGAGACCATTCATAAGAATGCGTCTGGACCATTGTTTCAGTCCATTGTGACATATGGAAATCGGTTGGACATTAGAATATTAGAGGTGTTACGACTGTCGGCTTCGCGTAGGAGGAGCTGGCGTCGACTTAACGGGCGAACAAAACGGGAGATCCGCCCTCAGTCTGGTGGACAAGTGGAGTTATTGAATTTACAAAAATCAATTCAAATCGAACTAAAAATCAACCTCAAATGTGTCATAATTAATTACAAGATCGCTAAAATATTAAATAACAATTTTTAATTGTTGACCTTAAGACACCTTAAGTGGCACTTATCTCCTTGAAACAAATCGTCTCAAGAGTCTGCAGAGACGGTCGAAGGTTTTCGGCCATGTTGTTTTTAATATCATCAGAAAAATATTATTTTTGAACTGGACATACGATCACGTGTATCCAAATTAAACAGTTATTTTTAAACGGGGTTTTCTAAACAAAACGCATTTAATCAAGAATGAAATTGCTTTGCGAATTCCTAATTTATTTTATAGAGAAAAATATAAAATATTTAGTTTGAAGTTATTATTTTTACTATTTTTTCAAAGCTGTATGAATTAAAAATATCAAAAGCAAAAAACACAATGCGCAATATGATAACTTTTAAAATGACACCTCATGCACAACTTTTGGACTATAAATAACGAAAAAATATGGATTCGCAAATAACATTGTTCTTATGAGAATAAAATCAACATTGCCGACAGCCTCTTCAGATTATTAAGTTTTCCGGTACTGCTGCTTATGATATAGGCACATTTACGTCCATCTGACCTCAGCAAAATAGCCGAGTTACAACGATAACTTTTTCTATCACTTAAAATAATTTCTTTCTTTCATGTAAGGTCAAATACCCAGGTAACCTACAGAAACGTAAACAGTCTCAACAGTTTCACTTGAGAAAATCATACTTTTCTATTTTAGCTTCGATAGATATCAATCTTTTCTTCTCTCAGAAGGACTTTAGTTTCAATTTTATTCTTGCAGTTCACATTGTAGAGCGTTGAAATCAAACATGTATGTATGTTGCATGTTGGACAGGAGGACCATGAGAATAATATATGAAGTTTTATTGGTTTTCGGCACAACAAATTGTAACTGACCTTATTAACCGTAATATAATTTATTTACCCACATTCTTCCTAATATCAGACATGAAACTATTTAACGACTAAAACTGTAGAAAAGTTTTGAAAATTGAAATTGGAGTATATTTAAGCTATACACATATTGTTTCGTATCAAATGATGTTTCTTAGATCAGAACATAATTAGGGGACACCCCTATATGTTTTGTATTCAATAATATGTCCAAACTCATACCCACACCTCTGTCACATATCGTAACAAATATTACCTTCGATTTGAAGATTAATTGATTGATTAATTATTTTATATACAGGGTGTTTCTTTTAAAACGTAACCCTATTTACAAGTACAGAAAATGAAGGTTTAAGATAATTACAAGTTCATAGGTTGGTAGCCCTGGTTCTTCTTCTTCCTTGGCTATCAGCTGATTTATATTTTTGCATAGTTGTTCACTTTATTTGGGTTTCGTGCAATGTCATTAAGTTGAGGTTAGAAACAGTTTTGAGCAAGACCAGATAGTGTTTATTGTGGACGAATATTTTAAAACTAAATCGTTTGTTTTATGTCAAGATGCTTTTGAACAACAATTTCCAGGTAATGTTAAACTTAATAAAGCTACTATTTACAAACTTGTTATAACATTTATAGAAACATGTTCATTTTTATTTCAAATCGTGGGTTGCGTTTTGTAAGAAACACCCTGTAGTTTGGATAGTTTTGGTCGATACATTTTCCACGTTTTGCTTAATTATAATATTTTTCTTTAAAGAGGTTTCTGTTTATTTTAATCCATAGTTCGTTATGTTAGGTAATGCATTTTTAAATATTTATGAACATTTAACAAAAATCTTTAATTAATTAAATCATCTTTTAATTTGATATTCTAAATTGGTTTGAAGATATTTATGTTTTTCACAATTTTGAACTTAATGTTATATGGATTTTTAATTTGTTTTATTGAATTCATCACATATTACATGTATACTATTAAAAAAAAACCTTAAAATAACGCGTTTCCATGTTTAAATTTCTCATAATAGTGTGACATTAAGATATCTGTTTGTGTTTCTGGAACTCTTTTCAGATGATTTGTTATAGTATTAGACGAGTTTATCATCGGGTTTAATTTGATGTGCTTCCGTTTTGTTAAAAATGGTAAAACATAGTCTTAGCACCTGAAAAAATTATAAAAGATTCGTTGTCCATGTTAAACGGGTGTTTAGGCTGGAATCACATAGACCATTAGGCGGCTTTACACTGGGTTAACACAATTTACATTTTGTGTTTCGGCCATAAGTATTAGTCATTAAGATATGAGTCAAATTGTATCTGACGTAATGGGTGGGCGGTCCCAGTTTTGCCGAAACTCGCCAGATAAGGTCGTTAATAAGCACTATCTTTACATCATTAATGCATATTCATCTTGTAATAAAGATTGTTTTATGCACAAAACCCGTTAAATTTCCAAGCTACTGTATTAAAGTAGTCGTATTCCCATGATTTCTGACGACAGTAAATCTGCAGTTTTATGTGCGAAACACCTTCGCGAGGATCCAGGATCTACTCTCGCCAAACACGCGAAACTAATTAATTCACCTTTTGTTTTTACAAACGCGTTAATTTTCGGTGTGTGATTTTTATTCCGCTTTACAAACAAGATCGGATGAAGGATAAATAAAATAACTACGAAATTGAAGTATGGCCAAATTGAGGAATGGATTAATTACGAACCGGGAAATGTCGTATAATCAGACATTTTTATGAACCTTCGCACGGTTCATAAAAATATGTTTTATTGAGGTCAGATATTACATTGTTTCTTTCAATATAACAGTAAAAACCTTGTTTTAAGATGGCTTAGTAATTTAGGTTAATATAATATTTGGAAATACCCTCATTTAATGTTAAATTTACGTACAACATTCAGGAATTTTGTTTTTTATTTTTGTTTTTGTTGTTTATTTTAGTAATTTGAGATATTTTGCTATTTAATTACTTTGTGAAGTATATCTCGATTGGTGATATGTATGTGTTTCTGTATGTGATGATTACAACAATCTAAATATCTCAAAAACGGTTTAAGATAAAATACTGAAACTCGATAAGAATATTTATTTAAATTACTGACTGAATAATTTTGTTTTTCCGGTAATATCAGTTTCTTACAATGGTGACAGTTAAAAATGTAATTGCTAAATATCTAAAAGAAGCAAGGACGTACATTTTTTAACCGACACCATTTTGAAACGGATTTTCTGAGGAAATATAAAAATAGTCGGTGGTGTAGTTGGTTAAAGCAATGAATACGTATCTATAGATTCATTGTATTCATTGGTTAAAATCCAGCTTCATAAGCCAAAGGTTCTCAGTTCGATCCCAATCAGAGTCGTAACACATTTTGAAAGGGATCGGCTGTTAAGACCGGCTGTTCATTTTTCATTGGATTATTAATTAATTGAATAAATGGTTTATTTTTCCAATCAATAATAACTATAATTTAATTACATTTTGTTGGTTTGGAAAATGACTTGCCAATTTCTCCAGTAATATGGCTAGTTTTATATATAAAAAACACATTATAAACTTATAAGATATTTGAGTTTAGCATTAGAATATTAAATAAAAAAGATTAAATCTCCTGTTGTGGTATGTATGACAAATAGTTCAATTTATTTTTAAAACAAAAAGGAATATTCGTTTATATTTTTTTTACAATTACACTATCGGCCTTAGTTAGTAACAATGATTACATTCACTCATCTACACTAATTCGACATCTATAATCGCTCACATCTTGACGATCAACGTCTTAAGATTAAATAAATAAATAATAATTCAGTAAAATATGTTCTATTTAGTTAAATATGCTTACCAAATTTCAGTATTTTATCTTAAACAGTTTTTGAGAAATTCAGATTTTTGTAAAAATCACATACAGACAGAAAAGCGATCGAGATAGGGCACTGTATTATTTGTTAGTATTGACCAACTGAACAATGTGGTAAAATTGGTTCAAATGGTTGCGGGACAAACCGTATTTTTCGTATTGAACTGTTATTAACTAAGCAAGTATGTTTTTACTTTAATTTTAATTCCCTTTAAGGGCAAACTTTAACACGTTCACCGCGGCCGACCGCGCCAGTCAGCTGGGCAAGCCCGCCAAGGTATTATCGTAAATGAAGCTAACTTAATACTTAGATAGCAAGAGCTTGTTCCATTTATATTCCATCATAAGGAAATTTTCATCATTTTCAGGAGTATAAGTAAAAAACAACATTAAAAAACTATTAAAATGTTTCAGCATGTGAAACAACCTATTAGCGAATTTTCAGCAGTAAACGTGTCGGCCAAATTTAAGCAGAGGCTGTCGGCCATATTGGTTTTAATTCCATAAGAACAATGTTATTTGCGAATCCATACTTTTCCGTTATTTAAAGACCAAAAGTTGTGTATGACGTGTTATTATAAACGTTATCATATTGCACATTCGATTTGATTTTTACATTTTGAATACATATACCTAGTTTTGAAAAATTGGTGAAAATAAAAACTTCATACTAAATATATTTTTTTTTTCTGTAAAACTAATTAGGATTTCGCAAAGCAATTCCAACGTGCAATTTCATTCTTGATCAAAGGCAATTATTTTGGGAAAAATCCGTTTAAAAATAACTGTTTAGTTTGGATACGCGTGATCGAATGTTCAGTTCAAAAATAAGATTGTTCTTACGGGATTAAAACCAACATGGCCGACAGCCTCTGCAGATAGCAAAAGCTTGTTCCGTTTATATTCCACCTTAAGGGAATTTTCGTCATTTTTAGAAGTAAAAGTAAAAAAAAAAAACATTGAAAATAAACCTAATTAAATGTGTCAGCATATGAGACAACCTATTAGTGTATTTTCAGCTGTGTACGTGTTAATGAGCTACACGCGTTTCCAACTTTACTTTTTTTTAAGTTTAACTTTTCCTGCAAAACTTATCGAAAACCATTAGAAAAGTTACATACTTTTAAGAATGTTTCAATGATAGAAAAGAAAGTTTGTTCTTCTGACAAAGTGTCTTGGAATGAGAAGTGATATAAATATATTGCCATAAGAACCATGTCTTGCGGCGGGACGGGCTAGTGGGAGGGAGGGGGCCGCCTGACCAAGCGGCGTTGGCGACGTCCGTCAAAAGGACATCGTCATTCGGATTGGGTTCAATTATTTTGTCATTTGGTGTGATTGTGTAGTCCGTAATAGCCTTCGTGTCACGACCAAGGCCCCCGCTACATTATCGATAGCAGCCGTGATCGCTGTCTGGTGCAGTGCAGTAGGCCCAACTACTCAACAGGAAAAAAACCTTAGCAACACGTAATGGTTTCTTAACTACTGAACATTACCCTTCTTCAAAACCAACGTCTGATAGCAAAGTCTTTTGTTCTTCACCACCACTTTAACAATAAAACATTTTAACATGTGTACCGATTGTATACCTTTTCCTAAAACTGTTCTGCGGAATGTCTGTAACAAACTTTCACATGAGCAAACTTCAACCATAAATAATGGTTGTTTTATTACTGAACCTGACCTTCATTCAGTTCCAATGATTGAATACTCGCCTTCCTCCTGTAGTTAAAAAAAATGTTAGCACTAAACCATACGTAATATATCTAGTTAGCAACTCAAAATCTAGTAAATCTAGTAAATGTCTTTCACTTTGGAATGTTTAAAATTATTTCATGACTTTTATTAAGCATGAAACGAAAAAAGAAACAAAAAACTATAAAACAAAAAGAGGTTGCTTGTACATGTTTATAAATGAGCAGTAGTAATTTACTAAATTTATCTTTGAGGGTTAGGGAGGAATTAGGGAGAGACTGACGGGGTGTTAGCATGTCTTCTGCATAGGAAACTGAACAAAAAGCTACTCGACACATACATTTATCGCACTATTGGATGCGACCTCTGTTTCTTTCTTTTTTGTGTCTAATCTACCTCTCACTCAGCGAGCAACAGCTGTCTTCCGCCTATGAGTGATCATTGTTCATGTTGGTCCCATCCCAAGTGAATTGTGGCTCATCTGTGAACAAAATACACCAGTAACATTGTTGATTAGCATTGAAAAAGTTGCAATACTCCAAGTGAAATTGACCATCTTCTGGGCGTAGATATAACACATTCTCTTAATGGAATGGATAACATTTTATTTAACTGAGTGTCTGCACACCTTCGACTGCCATCTCCGGGATCCGGGACTACCAGGACCCGGCCGATTAGAAAAAAGAAGTCATTGACAATTAAAAAAACACAACAAAAGCAGGACACATGCGTGCTTCAAAATGTATTGATTTTGACGACATAATTATTGAACATCTATTATAAAGTACTGCTTACAGTTAGCCCTACCCAGTTAAAGAATTGTGTTTGACAAAATTGAATTGTTTTTACTTATTTCTGTTTTTTTAATTCTTAAATTACACCAATCTTTAGAGAGTTAAATTCTCTCTTGCATTTAACTCGAAGTTTACAAAAAATACTAAAGGCACAGTTACTAGTTTTTCAGGTCAATCTACGTAAAAACTATAAAATATCAGATTTAATTTGTTTTCCCAGAGGTTCAGGGTGGCTTTATTTCACTGTGTAATCAGTAAACGAACTCTTTCACTAGCTTAAACAATTGCCCAGGAAATATGTTCGGAATTAAGTTTTTAGAGCAATTTTGTATTATTTTGACTGAGAGAATGTGCCTTAGAATGAACCATATATTTATATATATGGCAGACATTCACGTTAGGACAGTTTTCTGTGGAAATTTAGCATTTGCGTAAGCGATCCACTTATTATGTAGAGATCTATGGCCAAGAGTTGTTGTCCTATCACGGTTTACAGAGTCAGTAGCCAGAGTAACTACGAAATTTTCTAACGGAAGTGCTCTACATTCATTTCATTCGAAGTCCACTACGTGACGCACAGTGCATTTCTTATCGTCATGTTTTCTCACACTTGTCCTGACAGATGCTGTTGTAGCATCTTATTTTTGAGATCGTCAACACAGTTAGTGTGTAGGTGGGTTGGAGACACGTCAACCCTTTTAATTGGGTGGGTGGCAGAGGAATCAAGACTAACGTATCTGCATAGTTGGGAGAGACGTTCAAACGTACCATGAGAGTAGATGGGAGTTACATCAAAACCTACGTGAGCAGGTGGTAGACGTCAACACCTAAGTAAGAAATGAGTGGATCAGAAATTATTTTTCAAACATTTTGTAGAAAGTAGTGGTTATTAAATTGTTCGATAGTTTTTGCCATCGCCATGAGTGCCATTTTTAGGAGGAACTTTATTATTGATTATTTGAGAAAAGATGAGCCAAATATTTTTCAATTTTTCATCCGATCTACAGGATACACCAGCTTTACCAACACTATCATTTATTTTAAAAGAATAAATTACTTTCATGACTTCCTCCTTGGTGATTGGGTATAAGAATTGAGAAGAACCAGCCACTGGTAGAGCGAGAAGAATGTCAAGAGCAATAAAATCATTAAAAAATTTGCTGGCCGATCATACACTCTTGGGGTTAGTGCAGATTACTGATCTTATGGATTATCTACCTAACACACATAACCCTTGATACATGATTTTTTAGGCCCACCACCTTGCTTTCTTATCTTCCGTATGAATTAAAACGACTACAGTTAGTTTTTCCTCAAAAAACATCACGAGGCCACAGTTGACCCGAACTGAAACTTCAACAGCCAGCCAGCCACTTTTCATAAAAAGTGATCAAACTAAAAACGGTTATTAATTATTGGTCGTTTGTGTTGAAAATGAATGTCAAACTGTCTTCAAATATACCGTACGTAGTTTTTCAGAAAAGAGTCGTTACCTCTCCTAGCCCAGCATGCAACCCTTAACTTTCTCAGGTCATAGATATTGGTGCTGAATTAAGTCAACTAAAAAATTAATAACTGTTCAAAATATAAAAATGCTCTCACTCCACACAAGTTATGTTATAAACTCAAAGAGAGGCACAACAGTACACAAAAATTAGGTAGTAAGTAATGTATAGAACCCTGGATATCTGGAAGGTTGTTGGATAGAGCTAAGATCGTGACTTCTTACGGAGTTCCTAATGTACGAGCATGTAATAATATTGTCAAGGAGTGGCGGTTCACAGCTGGATTCAATAAGCCGCCGATTTATTTCATTATTACGTGGCGTTCGCGGTAATCCTTTGGCGGCGTTTTAACCCACTGGAAGACATATTCTCATCGCCGGGTGGCACAATGGACGCAGCATTATTATAATACAATAACAGGACGTAAATATCGAAATGGTCGTTATCGGGGACAGGACATTAAGGGGGCAGTAAAAGGAGTGGACATTGTTCTCCAATTAGTAACCATATCGGCAGGAGGAGGGGGACTTATTGTTTTAGGACCTTTCACCCCAGACGTAATCAAGGCCACTATTATCGCATATACTAATTACTGTATTAGGCAAGGTAGAGATAATTAATTATCCCCTATGACCGGTACAGATCCCCAACTCGGTTTCCGTTAATCATCTCCTTTCTTCCCCCCAGGCAACCCCATTACATATTGACTTGCCGCACTACCTCACACATACTTCCGGTGAACTACCTATGGTGTGAGTGATTGCTTTGGTCCATGCTCCAATCAAATAATCGTTTGTGAATGAACATTTTTAGAAAAAAAAATTGGAACTATAGTTTATTGAATATATTGAAATCGTTTTTAGTTCTGATAAAGTAATTATAAAAAAACAAAATAAATGGTTTCAAAGAATTTGCACACTTTCCCTTATTAAACACTAAAAAAATGAAAACTTTGAAAATTACCAGTTTGATTCCCAAATATTTTTTTGCCATTAACTAAAAAACAAGTCAAGTTAGAGACATGCGGTTTTCACTATGATATTTTTAATTGTAATTTTCATCTTTACTGAAAATTTAAGAAACCCCGTTAGAGCCGTTTTTAAGAAAATCTATTTTTTGTATGTTTTTTTCCCATACAAATAAAAAAAATATCATTTCAACAAAGTGAAAAATATACTGGAGACATTGGATTATTTCACCTACATACCAAATTTAATAAAAATTGATACATCCGTTTTGTCTCCAGCGAACTGCACATACACACAGACAGACACACATATGGACAGACATAAAATATTTTTCGAAAATCCCACTTTTTTTGGGTTCAGGGGACCCTAAAATGGACTTTTAGACCAACTTGTAAAACACCTTTTTTGACGATCACAATACTTTATCTATGCTAACGCATATGGGAGAAAGTGAAATTGCAATTTCATGTAAAATACCTATATTGATATTTTGATAAAAAACTCGCATCGGATTAATTTAATAATTATATCTTCCTTCACGTGCCAGCCCCGACCTCGGCATGTGACTTTTGACTACAAATAATAGCCTAGTAGGTTAACTGTACTCACACTACTTGCGTTGCTACCTATTTTTCCTTACTATAAATACCCAATGATATTACTTATCCTATTTCGAACGTCTTCATTACATCGCTTTTTGTTTATCGGTTGAAGATTAATTAAATAAAATAACTGCTTTAGATTACCATTTAATCCTTCAAGTCCAGTACAGTGGAGTCCTTCAATTGAATGTGAATAAAACCATGCTTACAAACTTCCCTGGTTTGACATTATGAGCGATCTGATCTCCTCAATATTACAAACACCATTTATTACATGCCAACAGGTGTTTAAAGTTATTGGAAATCATTATTTACTTGAACAGCTGTTACGTTTCGATTCATTTAAATTTCATTACAAATTTTAAAGCGACTTCTACATTTTTTAACCGACCGATTAAACCTTCGACCTTTCCCATTTTAAAGAGGTATACACAGTTCTAATTTTAGTGAACATATTATAATAATCATATTTTCATTTTACTAACTAAAGTTAGAGTATTATTAATTATTACAAATTAATAATTATTAATTATTAATACAAATATTATTAAGTATTACAAATCTGTCTTGTAAACAGATTTGAATCTTACATGTAGCAGCTTTCTAATCATAAAATATTTATTAGTGAAGTATTTAATGGTCCCAACGTTATTACATTTCACCTAATTCTTGTGATTGTAGTGAACTTGGGAGATTCTGAGGGACGCTAACTTACAAACAAAAATTACGAAAACTCAATGACAATATTCACTTTCAATAAAGTTGCGTTTACTCTCAACTACCAACAAATAGCAACATACTAAAACATACTTATTGTATGACAACCTCAATGAAGATTCATTCAGTTCTAACTCAGAACATCACACCGAAATATCTAGATAAATATTTTGATTCCATGACAACCACAATGAAAATTTTTCCACTGGTAAACCTGGAATATCAGAGTATTGTGGCATGATACACACACGAATGTCTTGATTGTACAACAGCCTCATTTGACTATTTCCAGTTCATGGTGATACATCAAACAACAGCATGCCATCAGTGTAGTTACAGTTACACTCATACGCCACTCACTAAATCGGTTTGGATTACGATAACATTAAAAAAAATCCGTGCAAGCAAACATTCAACTAAATATTGAGGTATTGTTGTTAATTGGATCGTAATGATTTTAGGGTTGATCCATTATCATAGTTGTAGAGTTAGCCGTAAGAGGTGTGCTTGAAATGTTTGCTATACAACTTTGTCGTTAGCATAACTCTGGCTTGAGGCTCTTACACTAGACAGGGAAACACTTCACATCGATAGCATAAACTTGACTTGAGGCGCTTACACTAAACAGGGAAACACTTCATATCGATAGTATAAACTTGACTTGAGGTGCTTACACTAGACAGGGAAACACTTCATATCGATAGCATAAACTTGACTTGAGGTGCTTACACTAGACAGGGAAACACTTCATATCGATAGCATAAACTTGACTTGAGGCGCTTACATTAAACAGGGAAACACTTCATATCGATAGTATAAACTTGACTTGAGGTGCTTACACTAGACAGGGAAACACTTCATATCGATAGCATAAACTTGACTTGAGGTGCTTACACTAGACAGGGAAACACTTCATATCGATAGCATAAACTTGACTTGAGGTGCTTACACTAGACAGGGAAACACTTCATATCGATAGCATAAACTTGACTTGAGGTGCTTACACTAGACAGGGAAACACTTCATATCGATAGCATAAACTTGACTTGAGGCGCTTACACTAGACAGGGAAACACTTCATATCGATAGCATAAACTTGACTTGAGTCGCTTATACTTCATCTCGATAACATAAACTTGACTTGAGGCGCTTTCATTAGTCAGGGAAACACTTCGATACCATAAAATTGACTGATGCGCGCTCATACTGGACTGGGAAATACTTTACATCGATAGCATAACCCTGGGTTGAGGCGTTATATTAGCATGGTTGGGTGGGTGGGTCAATACCACCGTATGTGTAGGTATGGTTGATTGGATCATTATCAACATCTTATCTATATATGAGTGTTGTTTGTAAAACCAGTCTACGTTATTGAGTAGGTGGAAAACACACGAATTATTGAAGTACCTAAAAGGAAGTAGTGCCTGAAAGAAATATTTTTACGCAATATCGACAAATCCAATCTATACTTAATCTAACTGAAAGTTAAAGAATATTGAAAGCTTAAGGTTTACTAAAATTATAAACTGTTATATTTATAATTTTTGTATTTATAGTCATACATTTCTGTTAAGTGACATTCACCTGTTAGTAATTTCTACCACACGCAACACTTAATATGGCAACTAAGAGAATTATAAGGCCCTGAATATATTTCAAAGATTACACCACTAGCCTCGTAAACAGCTTGTTGACTTCCACTGTACACGAGAAAATCATTCAATTTGTAATCTTTCTTAAATTACCTTTTCTTGTAGGAAATTATTTAAAAACCGTGTTTATTTGGAGACCAAAGTTTTAAATAATGAGTTAAAATTCAGAAAATCGTCACTCATAAATGTTTAATCGGTGTTGTGTAAATAAAAGTAATAAATACAAAATAAAATTTACAAAAAAGATACTTGAGTAATTGTTTTAAAATACCTGACTTAGAATAGCTTGGCGTGGCTTGGCAGTGATCACAGGAGGAGGGGAGGAGTCTCGACTTTACTTCTCTGTTTTTATGAACAACTTGAAAATAATAATAGAAAACGTTAAGTACACTACAAGTTGACACTCCAAGGGAGGGCCTAATCAGGGCTGCATCATTAGTCCGGCCCTACAGCTACGGCCCCCTCCTTTGTCCCGACTACGGGAGGTGTCACCTGTCTTGGCGAGTTCAGGACTCGGAGTGTCCAAGAATTTACGTCAAGGTTAGCTCAATACGTTCTGTCCTTCCTGAACTCCGTGCAAATATGATAAGATCATTCATTATTGGCTTATTTACAGGATGTCACAAAAAAGGTATCCTGTCTATTTTTTTCAAATTTCTCACCTAATTTAGAGCAAAAAATGAATAATATTTTTTACTGTTTATACTGGCTGGAAAAAATATGGAAACGCTTTGACAACAACGTTATTTTTCTCCATTTATAATTTAATTTTTTATATTCCATAAAGTTCCATAAAGTATAATTCTTGATTATAATAATTTACTTAAACCCGTTAAATAGTGGAGAAATAATATTGTTCAAATTAGTTACTTTGAAATTCAAATGACCGATATTCTGGAAAGGATAAACCTTTCGAAGTCCGGGTTGCAGCAATTAATTTCTCTTGAATAGACCTTTCATTTGATACTAAACTCGACCTAACTTACGTTTAAGATTTTCGTTAAACTCCTCTTGGGCCGTTCCCCTGAAAAGACTAATGGGTCAAAACGTATATTCATTGTAACCATAATCATGCACAATATTTCAATTTTACAAGTGAAGTCATACAAAAGTTGTGAAAGCGTTTCCATATTTTTTCCACCTTGTACATATTTTTAGCGTCTTTTACAACTAAATTAATAACTCAAGAACGGTTTGACAGACTGACTTGAATTTTCCACTCTTCTTTAGAAACATAAACTTTTAAAATATCTATTGAGTTATCCTTAGCCATATCAAAATGGTTGTAATTTTAAAATGTTGACTCCAATTATAAAAAAATTCTTTAAATATTTTTAACTGGGTCCATTTTAAAAAGGAAAGATAACTCAATGTTTTTTTTTTCATAATGTAAATGTCAAGGAGTGTGCAAAATTTTAAGTCAGTCGGTCAAACCGTTCCTGAGTTATTGATGTTTTTGTAAAAACCACAAAATGACAAAAAAACACTAAACGAATCTGAATTCTAAAAAAATATTCTTCTGTTTTAGCTCTTGATTAGGTGTATAATCCAAAAATCAACAGCACGTTTTTTGTGACACTTTGTCTATGTGTGAGTCACTGTCGTTCTGCTGGCTCATTGGTAGGGTAACAATAATCCACAGAACTGAAATACGTACTTTCATAATCAAAATCTTTATTTATCTGAAGTAATAATTGCTACTTGTTTCCTTGAAATTACAAAATTATAAATTAACCAATACTTAGTTAAATAAATTTACTAAAGAATAATAGACAAAGGAAATACTTTATAATTTGTAGAAATAAAAACTCACATAACCCAATAAGTAACGAAAACGTATACTTACACATTTATTAGTATATGTTTTAATTTTCTTTTTATTAATTATGTGAGTTTTTATTTATACAAATTATAAAATATCCAATAAGTGAGTTTCTTCAGCATAATAAAGGAAATACTGTTTTAAGAATCAATAAAATGGAAATAACTGAAAAATAACGGGAATAATATTGTTTCCCCCCGTTCAAGATTGCGAAAAAACAGCGTATTGTAAAGTTGTTGACAGTGGATTGATAAAATAGTTGTTCGCAATATATACATACCAAATTGAAAGAAGACAGAAGACACATTAGATTCATCTATGTCAAAAAAAATATGTTATACGAAAAAATCATCAGCCTCAAAGTAAAAACTTTCCGTACAAAATACGGATGTATGAAAGCCATTATCTGTACAAAATATGGACGTATTGTAACCCTTTCTGTCAAAATAAGAATGTTAATCCTTGTCTGGACAAAACACGAATGAATGGAGACCCTTGTCTTTACAAAATATGGACGTATGGTACAGTACCCCTTGTCTGTACGAAATACGCAGTTATAGTAACCCTTGTCTGTACAAAATACGTACATGGAACCCTTGTCTGTCTATAAATACGGAGTATCGTTACGTTTTTCTGCACAAAATAGTGACGTATGCTATCCCTTGTCTGTACAATATACGGACTTATGGTAACCCTTGTTTGTATATTGTACAAGGGTATGGGTATTGTTCTAAAAGACAGCTTGTATGTTTGTATGCACCGTTGTAAGATAGTATGTATAGGATAGGTTATTTTTATTATTAATATTGACTATTGCGATGTAATTCATGTAATTGTCTTCATGCAATAAAAAATTTGAATTTGAACGTATGGTAACTTTTGTCTTTACAACATTAGAACGTATGGTAACTTTTGTCTTTACAACATTAATACGTATGGTAACTTTTGTCTTTACAACATTAGAAGTATGGTAACTTTTGTCTTTACAACATTAGAACGTATGGTAAATTTTGTCTTTACAACATTAGAAAGTATGGCAACCCTTGTCTTTAAAATATTAGAACTTATGGTAACTTTTATCTTTACAACTTTAGAACGTATGGTATTTTTTGTCTTTACAACATTAGAACGTATGGTAACTTTTGTCTTTACAACATTAGAACGTATGGTAGCTTTTGTCTTTACAACATTAGAACGTATGGTAAAGTTTGTCTTTACAACATTAGAACGTATAGTAATTTTTGTCTTTACAACATAAGTACGTATGGAAACCCTTGTCTTTACAACATTAGAACGTATGGTAATTTTTGTCTTTACAACATATGGCAACCATTGTCTTTAAAATATTAGAACGTATGCTAACCCTTGTCTTTACAACATTATACCCTATGGTAATTTTTGTATTTACAACATTAGAACGTATGGTAAATTTTGTCTTTTTAACTTTAGAACGTATGGTAGCTTTTGTATTTACAACTTTAGAACGTATGGTAACTTTGGTCTTTACAACATTAGAACGTATGGTAATTTTTGATTTACAACATTAGTACGTATGGCAACCCTTTTCTTTAACTATTAGAACGTATGGTCATTTTTGTCTTTACAACATTAGTACGTATGGCAACCCTTGTCTTTAAAATATTAGAACGTATGCTAACCCTTGTCTTTACAACATTAGAACGTATGGTAATTTTTGTCTTTACAACTTTTGAACGTATAGTAACTTTTGTCTTTACAACTTTTGAACGTATGGTAACTTTTGTGTTTACAACTTTAGAACGTATGGTAACTTTTGTCTTTACAACATTAGAACGTATGGCAAATTTTGTCTTTACAACATTAGAACGAATGGTAACTTTTGTCTTAAAACTTTATAACGTATGGTAACTTTTGTCTTTACAACTTTAGAACGTATGGTAACTTTTGTCTTTACAACATTAGAACGTATGGTAACTTTTGTCTTTACAACTTTAGAACGTATGGTAAGTTTTGTCTTTACAACATTAGAACGTATGGTAAATTTTGTCTATACAACATTAGAACGTATGGTAATTTTTGTCTTTACAACTTTTGAACGTATGGTAACTTTGTGTTTACAACTTTAGAACGTATGGTAACTTTGTCTTTACAACATTAGAACGTATGGTAACTTTTGTCTGTACAACTTTAGAACATATGGTGACTTTTGTCTTTACAACTTTAGAACGTATGGTAACTTTTGTCTTTACAACATTAGAACGTATGGTAACCCTTATCTTTACAACATTAGAACGAATGGTAACTTTTGTCTTAAAACTTTATAACGTATGGTAACTTTTGTCTTTACAACATTAGAACGTATGGTAATTTTTCTTTTTACACCATTAGTATGTATGGCAACCTTTGTCTTTAAAATATTAGAACGTATGGTAACCCTTGTCTTTACAACTTTAGTACGTATGGTAACTTTTGTCTTTACAAAATTAGAACGTATGGTAACTTTTGTCTTTACAACTTTATAACGTATTGTAAATTTTGTCTTTACAACATTAGAACGTATGGTAAATTTTGTTTTTACAACATTAGAACGTATGGTAACTTTTGTCTTTACAACTTTAGAACGTATGGTTACTTTTGTCTTTACAACTTTAGAACGTATGGTTACTTTTGTCTTTACAACATTAGAACGTATGGTAACTTTTGTCTTTACAACATTAAAACGTATGGTAAATTTTGTCTTTACAACATTAGAACGTATGGTAACTTTTGTCTTTACAACTTTAGAACGTATGGTTACTTTTATCGTTACAACATTAGAACGTATGGTAACTTTTGTCTTTACAACATTAGTACGTATGGCAACCCTTGTCTTTGAAATATTAGAACGTATGGTAACCCTTGTCTTTACATAGGTCCTTACGTGTTCTGACGGTACCTTGTACAATATTGCACCTGATGAATACATAAACGTATTACAATCGTAACATATTAGAACGTATGGTACCACTGTATGTGTATGGGTGGGCTAGGTGGGTCATTACCACTGATGTGTATGGGTGGGCGGTTGGGTCATTACCACTGTACGTGTATGGTTGGGCGGGTGGGTCATTACCACTGTACGTGTATAGTAACATATATAGAACGTATGGTAACATTTGTCTTTACAACATTAGAACGTATGGTAACTTTTGTCTTTACAACTTTAGAACGTATGGTAACTTTTGTCTGTACAACTTTAGAACGTATGGAAACTTTTGTCTTTAAAACTTTATAACGCATGGTACCTTTTGTCTTTACAACATTAGAACGTATGGTAAATTTTGTCTTTACAACATTAGAACGTATGGTAACTTTTGTCTTTACAACTTTATAACGTATGGTAACCGTTGTCTTTACAACTTTAGAACGTATGGTAACTTTTGTCTTTACAAAATTAGAACGTATAATAACTTTTGTCTTTAAAACTTTAGAACGTATGGTAACTTTTGTCTTTACAAAATTAGAACGTATGGTAACTTTTGTCTTTACAACTTTATAACGTATGGTAACTTTTGTCTTTACAACATTAGAACGTATGGTAAATTTTGTCTTTACAACATTAGAACGTATGGTAACTTTTGTCTTTACAACTTTAAAACGTATGGTTACTTTTGTCTTTACAACATTAGAACGTATGGTAAATTTTGTCTTTACAACATTAGTATGTATGGCAACCCTTGTCTTTAAAATATTAGAACGTATGGTAACACTTGTCTTTACATAGGTCCTTACGTATTCTTACGGTACTTAGTACAATATTGCACCTGATGAATACATAAACGTATTACAATCGTAACATATTAGAACGTATGGTAACCCTTGTCTTTACAACTTTAGAACGTATGGTAACTTTTTTCTTTACAAAATTAGAACGTATGGTAACTTTTGTCTTTACAACATTAGAACGTATGGTAAATTTTGTCTGTACAACTTTAGAACGTATGGTAACTTTTGTCTTTACAAATTTATAACGTATGGTACCTTTTGTCTTTACAACATTAGAAGGTATGGTAAATTTTGTCTTTACAACATTAGAACGTATGGAAACTTTTGTCTTTACAACTTTATAACGTATGGTAACCCTTGTCTGTACAACTTTAGAACGTATGGTTACTTTTTTCTTTACAACATTAGAACGTATGGTAATTTTTGTTTTTACAACATTAGTACGTATGGCAACACTTTTCTTTAACTATTAGAACGTATGGTCATTTTTGTCTTTACAACATTAGTACTTATGGCAACCCTTGTCTTTAAAATATTAGAACGTATGCTAACCCTTTCTTTACAACATTAGAACGTATGGTAATATTTGTCTTTACAACATTGGAACGTATGGTAAATTTTGTCTTTACAACTTTAGAACGTATGGTAACTTTTGTCTTTACAACTTTTGAACGTATGGTAACTTTTGTGTTTACAACTTTAGAACGTTTGGTAACTTTTGTCTTTACAACATTAGAACGTATGGCCAATTTTGTCTTTACAACATTAGAACGTATGGTAACTTTTGTCTGTACAACTTTAGAACGTATGATGACTTTTGTCTTTACAACTTTAGAACGCATGGTAACTTTTGTCTTAACAACATTAGAACGTATGGTAACCCTTGTCTTTACAACATTAGAACGTATGGTAACTTTTGTCTTAAAACTTTAGAACGTATGGTAACTTTTGTCTTTACAAATTAGAACGTATGGTAACTTTTGTCTTTACAACTTTAGAACGTATGGTAAGTTTTGTCTTTACAACATTAGAACGTATGGTAAATTTTGTCTATACAACATTAGAACGTATGGTAATTTTTGTCTTTACAACATTAGTACGTATGGCAACCCTTTTCTTTAACTATTAGAACGTATGGTCATTTTTGTCTTTACAACATAAGTACGTATGGCAACCCTTGTCTTTAAAATATTAGAACGTATGCTAACCCTTCTCTTTACAACATTAGAACGTATGGTAATTTTTGTCTTTACAACATTAGAACGTATGGTAAATTTTGTCTTTACAACTTTAGAACGTATGGTAACTTTTGTCTTTACAACTTTTGAACGTATGGTAACTTTTGTGTTTACAACTTTAGAACGTATGGTAACTTTTGTCTTTACAACATTAGAACGTATGGTAACTTTTGTCTGTACAACTTTAGAACATATGGTGACTTTTGTCTTTACAACTTTAGAACGTATGGTAACTTTTGTCTTTACAACATTAGAACGTATGGTAACCCTTGTCTTTACAACATTAGAACAAATGGTAACTTTTGTCTTAAAACTTTATAACGTATGGTAACTTTTGTCTTTACAACATTAGAACGTATGGTAATTTTTCTCTTTACACCATTAGTATGTATGGCAACCTTTGTCTTTAAAATATTAGAACGTATGGTAACCCTTGTCTTTACAACTTTAGTACGTATGGTAACTTTTGTCTTTACAAAATTACAACGTATGGTAACTTTTGTCTTTACAACTTTATAACGTATGGTAACTTTTGTCTTTACAACATTAGAACGTATGGTAAATTTTGTTTTTACAACATTAGAACGTATGGTAACTTTTGTCTTTACAACTTTAGAACGTATGGTTACTTTTGTCTTTACAACATTAGAACGTATGGTAACTTTTGTCTTTACAACAATAGAACGTATGGTAAATTTTGTCTTTACAACATTAGAACGTATGGTAACTTTTGTCTTTACAACTTTAGAACGTATGGTTACTTTTGTCTTTACAACATTAGAAGTATGGTAACTTTTGTCTTTACAACATTAGAACATATGGTAAATTTTGTCTTTGCAACATTAGAAAGTATGGCAACCATTGTCTTTAAAATATTAAAACTTATGGTAACTTTTATCTTTACAACTTTAGAACGTACGGTATTTTTTGTCTTTACAACATTAGAACGTATTGTAACTTTTGTCTTTACAACATTAGAACGTATGGTAGCTTTTGTCTTTACAACATTAGAACGTATGGTAAAGTTTGTCTTTACAACATTAGAACGTATAGTAATTTTTGTCTTTACAACATAAGTACGTATGGAAACCCTTGTCTTTACAACATTAGAACGTATGGTAATTTTTGTCTTTACAAAATATGGCAACCATTGTCTTTAAAATATTAGAACGTATGCTAACCCTTGTCTTTACAACATTATACCCTATGGTAATTTTTGTATTTACAACATTAGAACGTATGGTAAATTTTGTCTTTTTAACTTAAGAACGTATGGTAGCTTTTGTATTTACAACTTTAGAACGTATGGTAACTTTTGTCTTTACAACATTAGAACGTATGGTAATTTTTGATTTACAACATTAGTACGTATGGCAACCCTTTTCTTTAACTATTAGAACGTATGGTCATTTTTGTCTTTACAACATTAGTACGTATGGCAACCCTTGTCTTTAAAATATTAGAACGTATGCTAACCCTTGTCTTTACAACATTAGAACGTATGGTAATTTTTGTCTTTACAACTTTTGAACGTATGGTAACTTTTGTCTTTACAACTTTTGAACGTATGGTAACTTTTGTGTTTACAACTTTAGAACGTATGGTAACTTTTGTCTTTACAACATTAGATCGTATGGCAAATTTTGTCTTTACAACATTAGAACGAATGGTAACTTTTGTCTTAAAACTTTATAACGTATGGTAACTTTTGTCTTTACAACTTTAGAACGTATGGTAACTTTTGTCTTTACAACATTAGAACGTATGGTAAATTTTGTCTATACAACATTAGAACGTATGGTAATTTTTGTCTTTACAACATTAGTACGTATGGCAACCCTTGTCTTTAAAATATTAGAACCTATGGTAACCCTTTTCTTTACATAGGTCCTTACGTGTTCTGACGGTACCTAGTACAATATTGCACCTGATGAATACATAAAAGTATTACAATCGTAACATATTAGAACGTATGGTAACCCTTGTCTTTACAACTTTAGAACGTATGGTAACTTTTGTCTTTACAACATTAGAACGTATGGTAAATTTTGTCTGTACAACTTTAGAACGTATGGTAACTTTTGTCTTTACAAATTTATAACGTATGGTACCTTTTGTCTTTACAACATTAGAAGGTATGGTAAATTTTGTCTTTACAACATTAGAACGTATGGTAACTTTTGTCTTTACAACTTTATAACGTATGGTAACCCTTGTCTGTACAACTTTAGAACGTATGGTTACTTTTGTCTTTACAACATTAGAACGTATGGTAATTTTTGTTTTTACAACATTAGTACGTATGGCAACACTTTTCTTTAACTATTAGAACGTATGGTCATTTTTGTCTTTACAACATTAGTACGTATGGCAACCCTTGTCTTTAAAATATTAGAACGTATGCTAACCCTTTCTTTACAACATTAGAACGTATGGTAATATTTGTCTTTACAACATTAGAACGTATGGTAAATTTTGTCTTTACAACTTTAGAACGTATGGTAACTTTTGTCTTTACAACTTTTGAACGTATGGTAACTTTTGTGTTTACAACTTTAGAACGTTTGGTAACTTTTGTCTTTACAACATTAGAACGTATGGCCAATTTTGTCTTTACAACATTAGAACGTATGGTAACTTTTGTCTGTACAACTTTAGAACGTATGGTGACTTTTGTCTTTACAACTTTAGAACGCATGGTAACTTTTGTCTTTACAACATTAGAACGTATGGTAACCCTTGTCTTTACAACATTAGAACGTATGGTAACTTTTGTCTTAAAACTTTAGAACGTATGGTAACTTTTGTCTTTACAAATTAGAACGTATGGTAACTTTTGTCTTTACAACTTTAGAACGTATGGTAAGTTTTGTCTTTACAACATTAGAACGTATGGTAAATTTTGTCTATACAACATTAGAACCTATGGTAATTTTTGTCTTTACAACATTAGTACGTATGGCAACCCTTGTCTTTAAAATATTAGAACGTATGCTAACCCTTGTCTTTACAACATTAGAACGTATGGTAATTTTTGTCTTTACAACATTAGAACGCATGGTAAATTTTGTCTTTACAACTTTAGAACGTATGGTAACTTTTGTCTTTACAACTTTTGAACGTATGGTAACTTTTGTGTTTACAACTTTAGAACGTATGGTAACTTTTGTCTTTACAACATTAGAACGTATGGTAACTTTTGTCTGTACAACTTTAGAACATATGGTGACTTTTGTCTTTACAACTTTAGAACGTATGGTAACTTTTGTCTTTACAACATTAGAACGTATGGTAACCCTTGTCTTTACAACATTAGAACGAATGGTAACTTTTGTCTTAAAACTTTATAACGTATGGTAACTTTTGTCTTTACAACATTAGAACGTATGGTAATTTTTCTCTTTACACCATTAGTATGTATGGCAACCTTTGTCTTTAAAATATTAGAACATATGGTAACCCTTGTCTTTACAACTTTAGTACGTATGGTAACTTTTGTCTTTACAAAATTAGAACGTATGGTAACTTTTGTCTTTACAACTTTATAACGTATGGTAACTTTTGTCTTTACAACATTAGAACGTATGGTAAATTTTGTTTTTACAACATTAAAACGTATGGTAACTTTTGTCTTTACAACTTTAGAACGTATGGTTACTTTTGTCTTTACAACATTAGAACGTATGGTAACTTTTGTCTTTACAACAATAGAACGTATGGTAAATTTTGTCTTTACAACATTAGAACGTATGGTAACTTTTGTCTTTACAACTTTAGAACGTATGGTTACTTTTGTCTTTACAACATTAGAACGTATGGTAACTTTTGTCTTTACAACTTTAGAACGTATGGTAACTTTTGTATTTACAACATTAGTACGTATGGCAACCCTTGTCTTTGAAATATTAGAACGTATGGTAACCTTGTCTTTACATAGGTCCTTAAGTGTTCTGACGGTACCTTGTACAATATTGCACCTGATGAATACATAAACGTATTACAATCGTAACATATTAGAACGTATGGTACCACTGTATGTGTATGGGTGGGCTAGGTGGGTCATTACCACTGATGTGTATGGGTGGGCGGGTGGGTCATTACCACTTTACGTGTATGGTTGGGCGGGTGGGTCATTACCACTGTACGTGTATAGTAACATATATAGAACGTATGGTAACATTTGTCTTTACAACATTAGAACGTATGGTAACTTTTGTCTTTACAACTTTAGAACGTATGGTAACTTTTGTCTGTACAACTTTAGAACGTATGGAAACTTTTGTCTTTACAACTTTATAACGTATGGTACCTTTTGTCTTTACAACATTAGAACGTATGGTAAATTTTGTCTTTACAACATTAGAACGTATGGTAACTTTTGTCTTTACAACTTTATAACGTATGGTAACCGTTGTCTTTACAACTTTAGAACGTATGGTAACTTTTGTCTATACAAAATTAGAACGTATGGTAACTATTGTCTTTAAAACTTTAGAACGTATGGTAACTTTTGTCTTTACAAAATTAGAACGTATGGTAACTTTTGTCTTTACAACTTTATAACGTATGGTAACTTTTGTCTTTACAACATTAGAACGTATGGTAAATTTTGTCTTTACAACATTAGAACGTATGGTAACTTTTGTCTTTACAACTTTATAACGTATGGTAACCCTTGTCTTTACAACTTTAGAACGTATGGTAACTTTTATCTTTACAAAATTAGAACGTATGGTAACTTTTGTCTTTACAACTTTATAACGTATGGTAACCCTTGTCTTTACAACTTTAGAACGTATGGTAACTATTGTCTTTACAACATTAGAACGTATGGTAACTTTTGTCTTTACAATTTTAGAACGTATAGTAACTTTTGTCTTTACAACATTAGAACGTATGGTAAATTTTGTCTTTACAACAATAGTACGTATGGTAACCCTTGTCTTTACATAGGTCCTTACGTGTTCTGACGGTACCTAGTACAATATTGCAACTGATGAATACATAAACGTATTACAATCGTAACATATTAGAACGTATGGTAACACTTGTCTTTACATAGGTCCTTACGTGTTCTGACGGTACATAGTACAATATTGCAACTGATGAATACATAAACGTATTACAATCGTAAAATATTAGAACGTATGGTAGCACTTGTCTTTACATAGGTCCTTACGTGTTCTGACGGTACCTAGTACAATATTGCAACTGATGAATACATAAACGTATTACAATCGTAACATATTAGAACGTATGGTAACACTTGTCTTTACATAGGTCCTTACGTGTTCTGACGGTACCTAGTACAATATTGCAACTGATGAATACATAAACGTATTACAATCGTAACATATTAGAACGTATGGTAACACTTGTCTTTACATAGGTCTTTACGTGTTCTGACGGTACCTAGTACAATATTGCAACTGATGAATACATAAACGTATTACAATCGTAACATATTAGAACGTATGGTAACACTTGTCTTTACATAGGTCTTTACGTGTTCTGACGGTACCTAGTACAATATTGCAACTGATGAATACATAAACGTATTACAATCGTAACATATTAGAACGTATGGTAACACTTGTCTTTACATAGGTCCTTACGTGTTCTGACGGTACCTAGTACAATAATCCAACTGATGAATACATAAACGTATTACAATCGTAACATATTAGAACGTATGGTAACACTTGTCTTTACATAGGTCTTTACGTGTTCTGACGGTACCTAGTACAATATTGCAACTGATGAATACATAAACGTATTACAATCGTAAAATATTAGAACGTATGGTAACACTTGTCTTTACATAGGTCTTTACGTGTTCTGACGGTACCTAGTACAATATTGCAACTGATGAATACATAAACGTATTACAATCGTAACATATTAGAACGTATGGTAACACTTGTCTTTACATAGGTCCTTATGTGTTCTGACGGTACCTAGTACAATATTGCAACTGATGAATACATAAACGTATTACAATCGTAACATATTAGAACGTATGGTAACACTTGTCTTTACATAGGTCCTTATGTGTTCTGACGGTACCTAGTACAATATTGCAACTGATGAATACATAAACGTATTACAATCGTATTATATTAGAACGTATGGTAACACTTGTCTTTACATAGGTCCTTACGTGTTCTGACGGTACCTAGTACAATATTGCAACTGATGAATACATAAACGTATTACAATCGTAAAATATTAGAACGCATGGTAACCCTTGTCTTTATATAGGTCCTTACGTGTTCTGACGGTACCTAGTACAATATTGCACCTGATGAATACATAAACGTATTACAATCGTAAAATATTAGAACGTATGGTAACCCTTGTCTTTACATAGGTCCTTACGTGTTCTGACGGTACCTAGTACAATATTGCAACTGATGAATACATAAACGTATTACAATCGTAACATATTAGAACGTATGGTAACACTTGTCTTTACATAGGTCCTTACGTGTTCTGACGGTACCTAGTACAATATTGCAACTGATGAATACATAAACGTATTACAATCGTAACATATTAGAACGTATGGTAACACTTGTCTTTACATAGGTCCTTACGTGTTCTGACGGTACCTAGTACAATATTGCAACTGATGAATACATAAACGTATTACAATCGTAACATATTAGAACGTATGGTAACCCTTGTCTTTACATAGGTCCTTACGTGTTCTGACGGTACCTAGTACAATATTGCAACTGATGAATACATAAACGTATTACAATCGTAACATATTTTTGTTCATTCAGATTTCGGTTGTCAAATTGAGAGGTTGTTGAATTGCTTCTTGTAGGAGTGGACTTATTATTTTTACACGTCGTTTTATGTGGCAAAAATCCTCTATCTTCATACCACCCCTCTGAAAGGGAGGCGTTATAAATTTATTAATTTTTTAACGTTCGAAATTATATAAAATTATAATTTTTACAAATTTTCTTATAACCTCAATAAATGAGCATACTTAAGTAGATTGTCACTTGTTTTAATAGAGTAGTTTTTTATGAACTAGTTTATTATTTAATTTTTCTGTGGTCTGAGGATGTTAAAGACGGTTTAAGTGTACCTAAATCGACCACCATGACGTGTTATTGTACTTATATTATTTCGTTAATTGTACACTCACAATGGGTCTAATAGATTCATACATTTCCAAAACACTGAGAAATGTACATTGCATAATAATTCACTAAACATTTAAAGAAGTTAAATTTAGTTTGATGCTTGCGTGAAAATATTAATTTCTTACTGTCAAAATAAACTTAAAAAATATTATTGTATTAAGTAATTGATTGACTACTTGAATTACGTTATTCAAAGTTTTAACTTTGAAGTTAATTTAGATTTTTATATGCCAATCAATCGCCTTAACGTAGTCTCACTACAATTTGCTCAAAACTCCTTAACTGATATATACGTAATCTCAGAATTAGTACAAAAACAACTTGATGCGGTTCCCTTGTGTTTTTTATTTCAAAACTAAACATAACATTGCAGCAATTCTGAGATGACGTACATATCAGTTAAGGCATTTTGAGCAAATTGTAGTGAGACTAGTATGCACGTTAAGGCGTTGGAAGGGTTAAAAAAATTAAAAATTAAAAAAAATAAATAAATAAATAATCGTGATACTTAAATTAATAAAAATATAACAGGGGTTTACTTTTAATATTAATGAATAAAATAATATGATTCGAACATCTTTACACTAAGATAAAAGCTATTAAGATTCGACGATATGCACAGTTCAGTTTTGCTTAGGCATGCAAATTTGAAAGCAGTCTGTTAATAAGGAGCTTGGAGAAGCGTTAACACGAGGTGAGCGATGGATTGAATTACCTAATTTCATCATTACTGATTTGATTTTGCCACATATTGCTTCTGAGATCCAAAGGGCTAAGCACCTGTTTTTGTGGAACGAATTGTTTTGTAGTTTCTTTTAAATAAGCATTATTTATTAAAGTCAAATGCGTAATTATATATCAAATATTGAAATATAGTTAAATGTAAAATGTACTGGTGCTCTGAAATCACTTGAACAAACTTTATCACATTGTTCATAGGTAAATACTAACAAATACAATAAAATGTGTGCCCCATTCCGATTGGTTTTATGTTTGTAATTTAAAAAAATCTAAATATCTCAAAAACAGATTAAAATTCGGTTAGTAATTTATCTAATTAGGATACGTTTTGCTGAATATTTTTTTCCTCGAGAAATCCATTTCAAAATGGAGACAGTTACAAAATTCCAATCCTTTTTTAGATATTCAGCAAAAAAGTTGTTAACTGTCACCATTATGAAACGGATTTCTAAAGAAAAATAAAATATTTTGGTAACTTTTTCCTATTTAGATAATTATTCTGACGAGTTACAGTATTTTACCTTAAACTGTATTAGTTAGTATTGACCTACTGTAGAATGTGGCAAGGTTTGTTCAAAGGTTGCTAGACACCCTGAATATAATTAAATCATCATTTGAACGTTGTTCCAATGTGTAAAAAATACTAGAGTGAAGCGTGTCATGCCCTAATTTAATTCTGATGCTATTTAAATTTTGTTCAGTACAAGTAAACGTCACACAACACAAATGTATTACAACATAAGCGCAAAATGCACAAATATAATACAATACAGGTATAAAATTCACAAATATTATGGTGATCGATTTCAGTGAACCACACTCACCTTCCTCAGACCAGAGGGATTCACAAAAGATGTTGGTGAGGGATGTACACGTGTTGGTACATATATGTGTTTTACTGTATATCTACCAACTCGTATTATGCTATTTAGAAAATACTATTATTAAATTTTGTTATCTAAGTTAACATTTAAAAGGGAATATAAAAAGTTAAAGGATGTTTTATTTTACCAGGTGATGTTAGGGCTAGGAAGCCCTCTCTAACACTTAACCTGGGGACCAACGGCTTAAGTATGTCTTCCGAAGTACCGCCAGTGACCGAGCAGGCGGGCTGCATGCAAGCACGGGATCGCTCAGACGGTCACCCATCCAAGGGACAACCACACTCGATGTTGCTTAACTCCGTTATCTTGCCATAACATCGGAACGCTCTGGTCAAGGCCATTGGCACAATATAAGGTAAATGATAATGCTTAAATCTCTTAAGGTGATTGATAGTGCACGAATTATCTAATTTATTCATTATTTACTTATCTGCTCATATTTTAAGGATGGGTAGTGGTTAAATCCCAGCGTAGGAGTACGTGATTCGACGGGCGTGCTCGAGTTGCGACAGTCACTACCTGGGCTCCATAACTGGGTGGTCAAGTTGAGATAAGTGTCCGAAGAGAGCATCAAACTAGTTCTTGAGTTGTAACTGTTCTGTGTGCTCGAGTGCGACAACTATTACCTGGATCTTTTTATTGAATACTCGAGCTGTGACCATCACTACCTGGGGACTACAACTGGAAGTTCGAGTTGCAATAAATTTCCTAGGGAAGCTTCAAGCTAATTCTCGAGTTGCGATAAGTGCCCCAGAAGAGTAAAGTTTTTACTAGGGTTGAGACCATTATTCGGGGGGGATACTCGAATTATGAAAATTACTTCCTGAAGCCTGTTGCTTCAGGCATATGATTCAACTTAAATCAATAACATTTTCGAAAATCAAATAATAATAATTAGTTCCACAATTAATTTTTATCATGTATCAAGTAGAAGTACAAATAGAAAATATTTCAAATTTTAGTTAAATTATTTGCTGTTCCATTGTCAATGATTAAGTAAAAATGGACTTAAATTTTAACTTATTGATGACAATTTTTTTCTTTTGTTTTGTATATATGTCTGGTAATGTGGAGTAATTTAATTTATTACAGTTTACAAGAAGTATCAATCATAGAGTTTTAATTTACCCAACGTTAAAAGTCTGTTTACAACAAGTATTTTCAGTATAGTGGACCTAAATTTTTTAACCAACTTTCTAGTGACACCAAAAATTTTCAAAATGTTAGAAATTTTCTAAAAAATTAAAAAGAATGTTTTTATCATTATATGATGTTTATTTTGTAAATGCAGCAGTTTGATAATGGAAGCGGATTAAAGTTTTTATTTTTTATTTATACTAAGTTAAGTTAGTTATACTATAAGTTATTATTTAACATTTATTTAAACCTAACTATTATAATATGTTTACAAGACGCTGCTAATAACGGCAATATCAATATTAAGTGTAACTGGACTCAATATTTATTGTTTTGTTCTGTATTATATTGTTTTTTGTTTTTGTTTTGTTTTTTTTTTTTTTAATATAACTAATATATCTGTCACTATCATTATTGTAGTACAGTTTAACTGAAGAACGTCTAGTTTGTGATTTTATCTTTATACGGTCAAACTAGTTTTTTACATATTGCAATCAAACAGTAGCGCAATATACATTAAACTAGTTTTTCAAGTCGATTTGATGTTATCGTTAGTGTACTGAGTGTATAATTCATTTCATATTTGTCACTGTGAGTTGTTACTTCCAGAAGAGGAAGGGGGTCGGTGGTTTAGTGGTCGACGTGCGCGACGACTGCCAGTAATTCGCCTCCCGCCTATCTCCTAGGGTCTTTTGTGGTATGTGGTCAGAACCTTGCCCTGGTAGTGAGTCGTATGTACACAACGGAGCTGGATACTCGAGTCGAAATCATCTGTGTTATTGGAGGATATAATATAAATTTCACTCGTAATTTGGCATTTGTTTTTTCTACTTAATCTACTGCTAAATGTATACGCTTGAAGATTTATTAAGAAGGAACAACGATTTTGGAATTACATATCTTTATGATTCACCTTAGTACTTGAGTAAAGAAAACACTCCTATGGGAGGTAACAAAAAATTTGTATAAAATGTTTAGTTAAGCCTACTTATTTCCGTAACCATGCACCATACTTATTTGAATTTTCGATACACATTCCCTATTCCAGGAAATTCTAGTAATGTAAGTATAGATTTCAAAGTTTCTTATACATTCCTTAATACAGAGGATTCTATCAATGAAAGTATACATTTCAATGCTCCATACACATTCCCCATTTCAGGAGATTCTAGCAAAGAAAATTTATATTTCAATGTCCCATACACATTTCCCTTTCCAGGAGATTCTAGCAAAGAAAATGTATATTTCAATGTTCCATACACATTTCCCATTCTAGGGGATTCTAACAAAGAAAATGTATATATATCAAGGTTCCATACACATTCCCAATTCCTGGAAATTTTAGCAAAGAAAATATATATTTAAATGCTCCATACACATTTCCCTCTCCATGAGAATCTAGCAAAGACAATGTATATATCAATGTTCCATACACTTTCTCCATTCTAGGAGCTTCTAGCAAAAACAATGTATATTCCAATGTTCCATACCCATTTCCCATTATTCTAGTAATGAAATTCTAGTAATTCCAGTAAATAATAATAAACATAATATTCGTCGAATGGTCCAACAAAAATCATTCATTTAATAAAACAACTAAAAGGCTATTTATTAAAACTAAAACTTAAAGTGGATGTTGGTAGAGAGTTTTATTAGCAACTTCTTATAACTTTACAATTTAACACGTAGAAAAAACAAATGCCAAATTACGAGTGAAACTTACATTATGTCTTCCAATAACACAGATGATTTCGACTCGAGTATCCAGCTCCTTTGTGTACATACGACTCACCACCAGGGCAAGGTTCTGACCACATACCACAGAAGACCCTAGGAGATAGGCGGGAGGCGAATTACTGGCAGTCGTCGCGCGCGTCGACCACTAAACCACCGACCCCCTTCCTCTTCTGGAAGTAACAACTCACAGTGACAAATATGAAATGAATTATACACTCAGTACACTAACGATAACATCAAATTGACGTGAAAAACTAGTTTAATGTATATTGCGCTACTGTTTGATTGCAAATGTATAAACTAGTTCACGTTAGGGCTACTATTTTAATAAATTAAATGATAAATATAATAATATAATATAATATAAAAGGGTACTTTATTATATTTATCATTTAATTGTTTGATTGCAATATGTAAAAAACTAGTTTGACCGTATAAAGATAAAATCACAAACTAGACGTTCTTCAGTTAAACTGTACTACAATAATGATAGTGATCGCTTTATTAGTAGGATCCACGCACAGATGAACGCATCTATGTCCATGGTGTCCTGTAATTAATGCTGCAGAAAATGTAGCTTAGTATCAATGTTTTGCAGCTTACTTTTTCACTTTCTTTCATTAGTGGGGATGGGCTTGTTTATTTCCAGCTCTTTTAACTAAGATAAGTTAAATTTTGAAACGGAAACAGTATTTAACAATGTTTGTTGTCGTAAATGGTATTGTGTGACGTTAAATTCAGCAAGGAAAGGGAACAGATAGTCGTAATTAGATTGGATCTATTTACATTAGGGGGCAATGGCGAAATGAGTGTAAATTATTTCGCACACTCCACCAATTATGAGGACAATTTCGCCGGGGACCATATTGCAAGAAAATAATTAGCAATACATTGTCAACTGTGACAAAGTTGGCAGAAAATAATTGGTATAATCGTTTACACTACAAACACAAATATTGCGAGAATAACAACTCTAACCAAGGAATTATATACAATAAAACAACAGGAAAAATATGTTTCTAAACATTCAAAAAATTTCCTTCACGATAACAACGTAAAAAGCTCTTCCCTTAAACACACATACTACTGTTCAGAAAGATTCCCTTCCCTCAATTATAAGTAATTTTTAATTCACTTATATACATGAATTACTATTATAAAAATTACCTTCCGTCATGTATATATATGTTATTTTCTTAGCTTACTACGAATGTAAAATTGTCCTTTCCCCTGGATATGCATAGTTGTTTTAGTCTTTCTTATACATACGTAATTTTATCTATTGTGATAATTATTATTTCCCCTCTAGATATACGTCAATTTCTTGTGTCCTCCTTTAAATACACGCAATTTTATCTATTGTTATAATTATTATTTCCCCTCTAGATATACGCCAATTAATTGTGTCCTCCTTTAAATACACGTAATTTTACCTATTGTTATAATTATTATTTCCCCTCTAGATATACGTCAATTTCTTGTGTCCTCCTTTAAATACACGTAATTTTATCTATTGTTATAATTATTATTTCCCCTCTAGATATACGTCAATTTCTTGTGTCCTTTAAATACACGCAATTTTATCTATTGTTATAATTATTATTTCCCCTCTAGATATACGCCAATTAATTGTGTCCTCCTTTAAATACACGTAATTTTATCTATTGTTATAATTATTATTTCCCCTCTAGATATACGTCAATTTCTTGTGTCCTCCTTTAAATACACGTAATTTTATCTATTGTGATAATTATTATTTCCCCTCTAGATATACGTCAATTTCTTGTGTCCTTTAAATACACGTAATTTTATCTATTGTTATAATTATTATTTCCCCTCTAGATATACGTCAATTTCTTGTGTCCTCCTTTAAATACACGTAATTTTATTTATTGTTATAATTATTATTTCCCCTCTAGATATACGTCAATTTCTTGTGTCCTCCTTTAAATACACGTAATTTTATCTATTGTTATAATTATTATTTCGCCTCTAGATATACGCCAATTAATTGTGTCCTCCTTTAAATACACGTAATTTTATCTATTGTGATAATTATTATTTCCCCTCTAGATATACGTCAATTTCTTGTGTCCTTTAAATACACGTAATTTTATCTATTGTGATAATTATTATTTCCCCTCTAGATATACGTCAATTTCTTGTGTCCTCCTTTAAATACACGTAATTTTATTTATTGTTATAATTATTATTTCCCCTCTAGATATACGTCAATTTCTTGTGTCCTCCTTTAAATACACGTAATTTTATCTATTGTGATAATTATTATTTCCCCTCTAGATATACGTCAATTTCTTGTGTCCTTTAAATACACGTAATTTTATCTATTGTTATAATTATTATTTCCCCTCTAGATATACGCCAATTAATTGTGTCCTCCTTTAAATACACGTAATTTTATCTATTGTGATAATTATTATTTCCCCTCTAGATATACGTCAATTTCTTGTGTCCTCCTTTAAATACACGTAATTTTATCTATTGTTATAATTATTATTTCCCCTCTAGATATACGTCAATTTCTTGTGTCCTCCTTTAAATACACGTAATTTTATCTATTGTTATAATTATTATTTCCCCTCTAGATTTACGTAAATTTCTTGTGTCCTCCTTTAAATACACTTAATGTTATCTATTGTGATAATTATCTTTCTCTGGATATACGTAAATATCCGTGTCTTCCCTTATAAACACGTTCTAGTATTTTGAACATTTTCCTTCCCTTTAATATACATTCCTTAATTTCCCCTAAATACAAATATTTTGGGTCTTCCTTTACACACATGGAAAATAAATCCAAACGTTTTATTTAAAGTCATGATTGTTGCATTTATTGTTTATTTCTATATAATAAACTTTATTACTGCACATCCAACTCTAATATTCTTGTTACTGACCCTTAAGTCAGACTCTAAGTGGGGGGGGGGGGAGGGGAGGACTAATCTCTTGCTCATACCAACCTGTTCAAGTTTCATTGACAAAATAAACAGCTTCCAACTTTACCACCTCAAGTTTGACGACACAAGTGATCTATAGGTTACATCATGTGTGACTTAGCACTATTACTTTGGTGCCCTTTAGGCGTGTTGAAACTATTTGAACATTACACCAACAAATAGAAATGGCTACACGGAAACAAATTAAAGTTTACATTACAAAAGTTGTGTTCATGTTTATAATAATTTTGTATAAACATTACATGGGGTACATTAAATTAACGGGGAGGCACATAACGAATTCTAAAATTGTTTTAACTATCATTTGTCAGTAGCCTACAATAAAATATCAATTTTAACCTCATTACGTTGTAATTTTACAAACGAAATTTTTGACTAAATTTAGTTCAAGTTTTATGAAAGCATCTTGCGTTTTATTTACACTTATATATTAAAATTTGTATCTTGGTTGTTGAAATTAAATATATTACTAGGAAACAATTATCATCAATTATATTTCATAGTTAAACTAATTTAAATTATATTATTCTGATAAATAATTTAACATTCTACATTGTAAATTATATTAAGAACATTTGTTACGCAATAGACTTAAACCACTAGATACCATTCAAGTATTATATCGATAAAATTTACCATAAACAATTTTAACTAATGAAACTCAAGGAATTGGGTTCCATAACAGTTAATTACTATTGGAATAACATTTCTATGACTTCAATAATTATAAATTGTAGATAGGTGGCTATTAAATGTTGGTGGCTGGTTTTGAAAATATGTTGTTCTTCTACTTGTGGATGAAGGAAGACCCCAAAAGATTGGTGTATATCTAGGCAAAAGGAAATTTTCATAATAGGTAGTAGCATGTGCGTATAAAGGATGAACCAAGATATTGACGTATATCAAGGCAAAAGGAAATTTTCATAATATAGTGCCATGTGCGTATAAAGGATTAACCAAGACATTGACGTATATCTAGGCAAATGGAAATGTTCACAATAGGTAGTACCATGTGCGTATAAAGGATGAACCAAGACATTGACGTATATCTAGGCAAATGGAAATGTTCACAATAGGTAGTACCATGTGCGTATAAAGGATGAACCAAGATATTGACGTATATCTAGACAAATGGAAATGTTCACAACAGGTAGTACCATGTGCGTATAAAGGATGAACCAAGATATTGGTGTATATCTAGGCAAAAGGAAATTTTCATAATAGGTAGTAGCACGTGCGTATAAAGGATGAACCAAGATATTGACGTATATCTAGACAAATGGAAATGTTCACAACAGGTAGTACCATGTGCGTATAAAGGATGAACCAAGATATTGACGTATATCTAGACAAATGGAAATATTCACAATAGGTAGTACCATGTGCGTATAAAGGATGAACCAAGATATTGGTGTATATCTAGGCAAAAGGAAATTTTCATAATAGGTAGTAGCACGTGCGTATAAAGGATGAACCAAGATATTGACGTATATCTAGACAAATGGAAATATTCACAATAGGTAGTACCATGTGCGTATAAAGGATGAACCAAGATATTGGTGTATATCTAGGCAAAAGGAAATTTTCATAATAGGTAGTAGCACGTGCGTATAAAGGATGAACCAAGATATTGACGTATATCTAGACAAATGGAAATATTCACAATAGGTAGTACCATGTGCGTATAAAGGATGAACCAAGATATTGACGTATATCTAGACAAATGGAAATATTCACAATAGGTAGTACCATGTGCGTATAATGGATGAACCAAGATATTGACGTATATCTAGACAAACGGACATTTTCATAATAGGTAGTAGCACGTGCGTATAAAGGATGAACCAAGATATTGACGTATATCTAGACAAATGGAAATATTCACAATAGGTAGTACCATGTGCGTATAAAGGATGAACCAAGATATTGACGTATATCTAGGCAAAAGGAAATTTTCATAATAGGTAGTAGCACGTGCGTATAATGGATGAACCAATATATTGACGTATATCTAGACAAATGGAAATATTCACACTAGATAGTAGCATATGCGTATAAAGGATGAACCAAGAAATTGACTTATATCTAGGGAAATGAAAATTTTCACAATAGGTAGTACTATATGCGTATAAAGGATGAACCAAGATATTGACTTATATCTAGGGAAATGAAAATTGTCACAATAGGTAGTACCATGTGCGTATAAAGGATGAACCAAGATATTGACGTATATCTAGACAAATGGAAATATTCACAATAGGTAGTATCATGTGCGTATAAAGGATGAACCAAGATATTGACGTATATCTAGATAAATGGAAATATTCACAATAGGTAGTACCATGTGCGTATAATGGATGAACCAAGATATTGACGTATATCTAGACAAACGGAAATTTTCATAATAGGTAAGTAGCACGTGCGTATAAAGGATGAACCAAGATATTGACGTATATCTAGACAAATGGAAATATTCACAATAGGTAGTACCATGTGCGTATAAAGGATGAACCAAGATATTGACGTATATCTAGGCAAAAGGAAATTTTCATAATAGGTAGTAGCACGTGCGTATAATGGATGAACCAATATATTGACGTATATCTAGACAAATGGAAATATTCACACTAGATAGTAGCATATGCGTATAAAGGATGAACCAAGAAATTGACTTATATCTAGGGAAATGAAAATTTTCACAATAGGTAGTACTATATGCGTATAAAGGATGAACCAAGATATTGACTTATATCTAGGGAAATGAAAATTGTCACAATAGGTAGTACCATGTGCGTATAAAGGATGAACCAAGATATTGACGTATAAAGTATATAAGGAAAATAAAATTTTTACAATCATCTCCGATGGTATAATGAAGTATCGTAATATAAGACTAGATCATCTGATAACAATTGATGGATTTGCTAAATAATGTGCTCTTGGTACTTGTAGAAAAAATTAAACTGAAACTCAATATATTTCTTCTAAAGTAGCCATATATTTTACAGAATTTGCTTTTTCTTTTACTTTGATATTGAAATTATTTGAGTCAGCAGATATTATAAGCTAATCTAGTTAAATAAACGAAATTAGTTGATTTACAAATAATTTTAACAGAAAAATGTATTTTTAATTTAGTCAATTTCTAATATGGGGAGGGTCAATGGGCGAGCGGTATAAGGCACCTGGACTTTGAGCCTGGGTTTGAGATGGCACAGGTTCGAATCCTGGCCTTAACTGTTAGTTTTTATCAGTAATATTCACCTTCTACTGTACTGGTTCTCCCCCTTAGTCTGTCTAAGTTCCTCGCACAGATCCATATTCTATGGGGAATGGGCAGAGAAGGTTAAAGAGGAGATCGGCCTCTCCTTAAAAAAAGAAAAATAGTTTTAAAACAAACATATATATAGATTTTTATGTTTACTTTAGGGACTCCTATTTAAGAAGTTACAGTATCAGGAATAGTAAACAGTCCTGATTTTTTTTTAATCCGAACTATTTTTTAAATTTTTAATGAGATTATCAAGCTTTTGTACGAGACTTCCTATTTATATAGCAAAAATAATTAAGCCTGGTGAAATCATGTAGATTATATTTGTAGCAGATAGTTCAATGTTCCTGCATTAAATATTTTCTATATTTAATGCAATTTTTTTCAAACAAAAATTTGGAATGCAAATTGTAATTAAATAATTAATATAGGCTAAGATATAAATCTTGTTATCGCTATAAGCTGTATTGAGAGGTGTTGTTAATGATAGATCAATCGAGTCATGGCCAATACACTGTTGTGGTCCGACTAGTGCAATTGATTTAGGATTGCCACTGGCTAGCCAAAATCATAAATGATACAATGCCGACATACCGCTTTGACACTACTCCACACAATATATGGCACCGCACCCACGCTAGCTTGCTGATATTGAATCAACATTTCAACTACGCTAGATTTATACAAATATTGGATTGTTGTCAGTGTGTAGTAATACATATGAAGGATTCTATTTCCAAAAAAAAAAAAAAAAAAAAAAAAAAAACTCGCATTAAATATAGAACATATTTAATGTAGGAACACAAGCCTTAAGACTATCAGTTACAAATATAATCAACATGACTTCACCAGGATATAATTAGTTTTGCTATCTAAATCGGAAGTCTCGTACAAACGTTTGATAATTGAAAACATCGCAAAAACAATAGTTCAGATTTTTTTAAAGTAGGACTGTTTACTGTTAAAACTATTCTACTATTAAAGTAGAACTGTAACTTCTTAAAAAGGGGTCTCTAAGGTAAACATAAAAAAACTATATATGTTTTTTTTTCAAACTATTTTGTTTTTTTAGAAGAGGCCGATCTCTTCTTTAACTTTACTGTACCCATTCTCCATAAACTGCGCGAGAACGTTGATGCCAGAGTACGGGGAGAACCAGTACAGTGAAAGGTGAATATTACTGATAAAAACTAACAGTTAAGGCCAGGATTCGAACCTGTGAAATCTCAAACCCAGGCTCAAAGTCTGGTGCCTTAGACCCCTCGGCCACTGACCCTCCCCATATTAAAAATTGACTAAATTAAAAATATATTTTTCTGTTAAAATTATTTGTAAATCAACTAATTTCGTTTATTTACCTAGATTAACTTAAAATATATGCTGACTCAAATAATTTCAATATCAAAGTAAAAGAAAAAGCAAATCCTGTAAAATATATAGCCACTTTAGAAGAAATACATTGATATTCATTTTAATTTTTTCTGCAAATACCAAGAACACATTATTTAGCAAATTCAACAATTGTTATAAGCTGATCTAGTCTTATATTGTGATACTTAATTAGACCATCGGAGATGATTGTGAAAATTTTCTTTCCCTTCGCTATACGTCAATATCTTGATCATCCTTTATTATACGCACATGCATCTATATAATCAAATCAGTTAATTCCACATTTACATACAGCTAATGAGAGTAGAAAAATGAAAACATTTATGTGAAAAATGCATATGGGTTACGTAGAACCTGTGCGTGCGGAGTTTCATCGGATGATAGCCTGTTGGCTGTATACTACAATATATAAAAATAAAAACCCTTATACTTTCTTAAAATATTAATAACAAAAATAATGATATTGAACAACATAGAAAATAAATAATAATAAACAAGACATGGAAAGCAGATGTTACAACAAGAACATTAACCAACCATTACAGAGCAAACTATGGAGTAAAACAATAGAAAAGAAAATGTATAGTAAAATAAAAAGAGTTAAGAGTCTGCCAGAGGCTGTTGGCCATGTTGGTTTTAATCCCATAAGAACAATGTTATTTGCATATCCAAACTTTTTCGTTATTTATTGACCAAAATTTGTGTATGAGGTGTCATTTTAAACGTTATCATATTGCGCATTGGGTTTGAATTTTATATTTTAAATACATTTGCCTAGTGTTGACAAATTGGTGAAAATAAAAACTTCATACTAATTTTTTTTCTGTCAAACTAATTAGGATTTCGCAAAGCAATTCCAGCGTGCAATTTCATTATTTATAAAAATCAATTAGTTTGGGAAAAATCCGTTTAAAAATAACTGTTTAGTATGGATACGCGTGATTGTATGTCCGGTTCGAAAATAAAATTGTTACTATGGGTTTAAAACCAACATGGCCGACAGCCTCAGGCACCCTCTGCAGACTCTTTAATTTGACTGAAATGTGTTGAATATCAATGAATTGAATTAAGTTCTTTATACCTGGATGACTGTTTAATTTTGATAGGTATTTCTTCATGTACCTTTGTGCTAAACAATTGTATAACGGTTCAAGGAACAAATCAGCGTATTCAGGAACAGTCCCTATCAGCCAGGCAGTGATAAGTCTCTTGTCAGTAGCTGAGCCATGCCAATTCTTTATCTCGGGAGGTACCTAAAAGTCCATGCTCCCTGCGCTTCTTGTTTGGCAATTATCATAGAAGAACAGCGGTCACTTTCTTATGGCCGCAGCAAACGTCTAAGTGGCATGAATAGATTTCAGCTATGTATATATTTATACATCTGTAGTAATAATTACTACGTTTATCCTTGAGAATTTGGGGGTATAAATGGAGGACTGACAAGGTCCTGACCCAGCCATTATGCATGGCAAACTGGAGAAATGTCACACATTTAGCGCACTATTGGATGCGACCTCTGATTCTTTCTTCTCTGTGTAGTTATGTTGCCTATTTGAAAACTTGGTTGTAATCCATCTACCTTATTTGGTTCTCAATGGAGAATGAAGGTGAAACCACTAACATTATAAAGTGAAAGGTTTATTATTATATAAATGGGACGTTTATAATAACTAACTACACTTAACTTTAACTACTGTACTGGGGTCAGTTTTCATTCCAGAGGGTATATTTTTGTTTGTATATAAACTTCATACAGTGCAGGATTGCACTGTATCTTTTTCTAATCGTTTTTAACCCCAACTTATGGTGCATTAGTATTAAAACTTTGTCGAATTATCTATACAAATCTTTTTGTTACAGACAAGTAATAATTATTTTTTACAATACTGAAATGATTTTATGTTTAACTTCTTACTTTTACTGAAAGCTAACTAGAAGTAAAAAAGGACAGTTCCAGACCCAACTTCGGGTATCTTCGGCTCAAGATGGTGGATAACTTCGAATAACTTTGGCTACCTCCATTTATCTTCGTATATTGTCGTGGTGGTTTCTTGTTTGGTCACTCGATATCTGCCTGGGGCGTCTGGGGTCACCAGTGGACCCCATGATAGCAGTTATGTTAGTCTTTTAATTTTTTTAATCTTTTTCAATTTTCTATTGGGTTTTAAATTGGGTCCCCCCTCCGGAAGTACTTATGTGGTCAAAGTGTAATGTCAGAAGATGAAGGTTAGCTTGACAAAGTACTTGACATTATTAGGCATTCTTAAGATATTAGTTATATTAATTGTTTTACAGCAGAAAATAGAGTACTAGTACTTTAATTTGTGGACGTTTCTTAATTCAAAAGTGAGAAGGGTTCCTACTGAGGTTTCCGTCGGGTGGGGGGAGGTCCCAGTGCGGGTGTGTGCATTGTGAAATCCGCGGGCTACTTCTGGAGCACCCCACTTAAGTGGAGGACAAATATCGTCTCAAGTCGGCCCTCTTAACACGAGTCATTATTATTTTTGTTTTTCTTTCTGTCGCTCGATTGAGTGTGCTCAAGCCTGTAGCCTAATGAGTCCACCCCAGGGCTCGGGCTTCGCATAGACACTAGACTGTGATTAGTCTAACAACGACGACTCCTGCACTCCTGCGCCTTCCTGCTGTCCCTACACGACAGCTTACGATCCGACACTGTCTTCTCACCGATTCTGGTCTGTTGTTTGAAAGTTATTTGCTAGCGTTGGATCGTTCATTAGTATTTCCTGAAAATTTCCAGTGATTCAAGTCTTCTTAAAACTAACACAAACTTTTGATAGGTATGAAACTCCTGTCGTCTTCAGGTGCTGCTTACTACCTTATCCTATACAATAAAACTATGTTTGGTGTATTTATACTAGCAAAAGTATACATATAAAATACAAATAAAAAATGGTTTTATGGGTTAATAAGGTAGCAAGAAGCACATAAAGACGATAAGAGATTCATACTCGTCAAAACGTGTTTTTAGTTTTAAAAACACTTGAAGCGTTGGAAATCTCCAACAAATTTACCGATATATTCTGGATTCTGAGTTCAAGATTGAACAACATTTTTTGAATTATACACTCCAACATTTTTGTATTGATAGAACTTATCTAACTCTTAAAATTAAAACATTTTATTTAAAGTGTTAAAAATGGACCTATATTTATTTGTTGAAGAATTCTTTCTGAATTATGGAAAACTCATGTTTTTATCGAAGTCATAAAACTCAGGTTTATATCAGATTCAAAAAAATCATTTTAACTATCAATTTTTAATTTTAGAATTCATTACATTTGAAGTGATTTTTGTTCTGAAAAGAAATTTAAATAATATTTTATATATCTTTTTAGTACAACAATAATTTTGCAATAAATTATTTCGATCCAAAAACCATGCTTTTTACTTAGCTATCCAGTCCTAAGATAACATATCAAAATTATATATTCAATATTTATCTATAAAAAGTATTGCCTTAAGAGTGAGATATACCTGCCATTATATTGAATTTTATTCTCATTAAGTCTGTTTTCAGATAAACATAACACTAATGTGCCTTGTTTATGGACACATGATTCAAATCTTGATATTTCAATGAAGATGACCCACCCGCCCACCCATACACGTATAGTGCAGATGATCCACCCATACACGCACATCAGAGATGACCCGTCCACCCACCCATACACGTACAGTGGAGATGACCCATCCACCCACCCATACACGTACATGAATCCATAGACGTACAATTGAGATGAACCATCCACCCACCCACACACGTACATGAACACATACATGCACAGTGGAGATGACCCATCCACCCGATCATACACGTACAATGGAGATGACCCATCCACCCACCCATACACGTACATGAACCCATACACGTATAATTGAGATGAATCATCCACCCACCCACAAGAACCCATAAATGCACAGTGGAGATGACCCATCCACCCAACCATACACGTACATGAACCCATACACGTACAATTGAGATGAAACATCCACCCACCCACACACGTACATGAACCCATACACGTACAATTGAGATTAATCATCCACCCACCCATACACGTACATGAACCCATACACGTACAATTGAGATTAATCATCCATCCACCCACACACGTACATGAACCCATACACGTACAATTGAGATGACCCATTCACCCATCCACACACGTACATGAACCCATACACGCACAGTGGAGATGACCCATCCACCCACCCACACACGTACATGAACCCATACACGCACAGTGGAGATGACCCATCCACCCACCCACACACGTACATGAACCCATACACGTACAATTGAGATGACCCATCCACCCATCCACATACGTACATGAACCCAAACACGTACAGTGGAGATGATCCATCCACCATCCATGCACGTACACTATGGGTTCATGTACGTCCTGGAAAGTGTTCTATATAAAACAAAATGAATGATTTGGGTTAAAATTCGATGCCTGTAGTACGGGATGGCCTGCCAGCCCTTCCTACTGCGAAAATATGTGCAAATCCACATTTTTAAAATAGGTATTTTTTTTATTATCAACATGCATATGGCCACTAAACGCAATTCGCCACGAAAGCGAGTTTCCGTGATATCTCGAGATTGAATTGTCGTAAATTATAAAATTTGGAAAATTATGCTAAAAGAGGAAAACAAGATTTAAAAAATTGGAAAAATATTATGAAAATAGCATGAAATAAATTCGTTACATTGTAGATTTTCGATTTTTTAGTACAAAAAGAGAGTCTAGAAAGTGCATAAATACCTTATAGTCAATAAAAAAAAAAAAATTATTGAGTTTTGGCAACACATATTTTAAACTCGCAATAATGTTTTGTCACTATATTGGAAGTTTGTGATAGACGTTTGATATAACCTCCTTTAATAAAACCAGAAAATGATTTGCTACTTGAAATAGTAAATCAGCCATAGTTTAAATAGTTGGATTTAAACTAAGATTAGTTTACTCTTTTAGTCAGCTAATTGTTCAGAAGAAAGTTCTATCATCAACGTAAATAATTGCATTGGCTCAAAAACAATACTTGCCTTGTTACGGTTCTAAAGGCAGTAAATGACGCAATTAAAGGAACATTTAGTTCATATAGAGCCAATGGCTCAAAGAGAAAAAGCGCTTAAATATTTCAAATCTATTGTATCGCACGTCTGACATTTAGCGGCCCATGTCCGTCCTGCCTGGCCCCGGCTCATTTACTAAGCCGCACTCAAATGTCGGAATTGACCAAGACATTTCGCCCTCTCCCTGATCGCTAAAAACTGAAGGTCACACACTCTACGGGTTCGATTCCAGAAAGGTCAGCAAGCGAGGGATGCGCACACTCAAGACAGCCCTCCCATTGGTTCCCCATTGATATTTTCAGAACCAAAATACTTATATGGAAAGGATCTTTTATTATTTTGACAAAATATGTTTGCCTTCAGAAAAATACAAATTGGATACATTTAAATAAAATTAACATACCCAATACCTATCATTTTAAATTTGTACTTTTATAGAAATGAAGAAACTAAACATGTAATCAATAGCAGAACACATATCAGTATAAAAGTAACACAACCACAGACAATACAAACACTTAGGGTAACACTAACCCCATTTCCTATACCAAAAACTCTTAGAATAGCAGTAACTCCATATACAGTAGTAAAAAGCTTAAGCTAACAGGAACTCTACTTCCAATAGTACAAACACTTGGGATAACTGTAACCCCATTTTCTATAGCACACACTCTTAGAGTAGCAGTAACTCCACTTGCAGTAATACAAACCCTTAGGCTAACAGTAACTCTACTTCCAATAGTACACGCACTTAGGCTAACAGTAACTCTACTTCCAATAGTACACACACTTAGGCTAACAGTAACTCTACTTCCAATAGTACACACACTTAGGCTAACAGTAACTCTACTTCCAATAGTACACACACTTAGGCTAACAGTAACTCTACTTCCAATAGTACACACACTTGGGATAACTGTAACCCCATTTTCTATAGCACACACTCTTAGAGTAGCAGTAACTCCACTTGCAGTAGTACAAACCCTTAGGCTAACAGTAACTCTACTTCCAATAGTACACGCACTTAGGCTAACAGTAACTCTACTTCCAATAGTACACACACTTAGGCTAACAGTAACTCTACTTCCAATAGTACACACACTTAGGCTACAATTAGGCTAACAGTAACTCTACTTCCAATAGTACACACACTTAGGCTAACAGTAACTCTACTTCCAATAGTACACACACTTAGGCTAACAGTAACTCTACTTCCAATAGTACACACACTTAGGCTAACAGTAACTGTACTTCTAATAGTACACACACTTAGGCTAACAGTAACTCTACTTCCAATAGTACACACACTTAGGCTAACAGTAACTCTACTTCCAATAGTACACACACTTAGGCTAACAGTAACTCTACTTCCAATAGTACACACACTTAGGCTAACAGTAACTCTACTTCCAATAGTACACACACTTAGGCTAACAGTAACTCTACTTTACTTCCAATAGTACACACACTTAGGCTAACAGTAACTCTACTTCCAATAGTACACACACTTAGGCTAACAGTAACTCTACTTCCAATAGTACACACACTTAGGCTAACAGTAACTCTACTTCCAATAGCATAAACATTTAGACTAACAGCAACTCTAGTTCCAATAGCAGAAACACGTAGGCTAACAGTAACTCTACTTCCAATAGTACACACACTTGGGCTAACAGTAACTCTACTTCCAATAGCATAAACATTTAGACTAACAGTAACTCTACTTCCAATAGCATAAACATTTAGACTAACAGCAACTCTACTTCCAATAGCAGATACACGTAGGCTAACAGTAACTCTACTTCCAATAGCATAAACATTTAGACTAACAGCAACTCTACTTCCAATAGCAGAAACACGTAGGCTAACAGTAACTCTACTTCCAATAGCATAAACATTTAGACTAACAGCAACTCTACTTCCAATAGCAGAAACACTTAGGCTAACAGTAACTCTACTTCCAATAGCATAAACATTTAGACTAACAGCAACTCTACTTCCAATAGCAGAAACACGTAGGCTAACAGTAATACTCCTAATATTTAGGCTAAATAAATAATACTAACAGTTTTTTTTTAGATAAAATAACAAGTTTAAGCTAAGGTTACATTATACAAACGTACTTATTATTTAGAAGAGATAAATATTGTATATGAATACTTTATTTTAATAACAATATAAACTGTTAATAATTCTAGATCAATTTAATCGTATTTTAATCACTGTTTAAAATAATGCAATCTAACAGTATTATTCATATTTTCAGTTAACAATGAATGTTTGTATGGGTATAAACATATACTGAGGGCAGGGAAAAGGACAGCAGAAAGACAATTAGGTCCAGAGTCATCTTTCTGCTATCCGTGTCACATACATTCATAAAATTATGCGTATTAAATTTAGCGGTAGGGACCGAACGCATGAGCGCCACATAGACAAAAGGAAGACACCCAAAAGAACATGTAGAAATTCTAATTTTAATTACGTTTACACAAGCTGCTGTTTATCCTTTGTAATTTTTCGGGTCTGGCTGCGCTCAGCATTATAAACATCTCAGCATTGGTTTTACCTCCCTCGCATTGTAGTCTGGTAGAATATCATTAAATAATTTTCTCTAATCCCAACCCCCCTTCTCTATTTTACTTTATTTCTTTCAGTTATTGTTTTGTTTTTTTATACACCTACATAAAAAAAGGCCAAGCGTATCGACGGATAGACACCAGCGAAAAGTAAAGGCTGTGTCAATGTATGACCGTCATACACAGATACTACTTGTGGCCTGTCTTCGTCTCCTATCTGCTGACCACACTCCCGCAGATATACACGTACCACTTGGTAACTCGTTACCGACAACCTAGAATCAATAATGCACAGTTGTAGGTGCTGTGTTCAATGTATGACCGTCATACACAGATACTACTTGTGGCCTGTCTTCGTCTCCTATCTGATGACCACACTCCCGCAGATATACACGTACCACTTGGTAACTCGTTACCGACAACCTAGAATCAATAGTGCACAGTTGTAGGTGCTGTGTTCAATGTATGACCGTCATACACAGATACTACTTGTGGCCTGTCTTCGTCTCCTATCTGATGACCACACTCCCGCAGATATACACGTACCACTTGGTAACTCGTTACCGACAACCTAGAATCAATAGTGCACAGTTGTTGGTGCTGTGTTCAATGTATGACCGTCATACACAGATACTACTTGTGGCCTGTCTTCGTCTCCTATCTGATGACCACACTCCCGCAGATATATACGTACCACTTGGTAACTCGTTACCGACAACCTAGAATCAATAGTGCACAGTTGTAGGTGCTGTGTTCAATGTATGACCGTCATACACAGATACTACTTGTGGCCTGTCTTCGTCTCCTATCTGATGACCACACTCCCGCAGATATACACGTACCACTTGGTAACTCGTTACCGACAACCTAGAATCAATAGTGCACAGTTGTAGGTGCTGTGTTCAATGTATGACCGTCATACACAGATACTACTTGTGGCCTGTCTTCGTCTCCTATCTGCTGACCACACTCCCGCAGATATACACGTACCACTTGGTAACTCGTTACCGACAACCTAGAATCAATAATGCACAGTTGTAGGTGCTGTGTTCAATGTATGACCGTCATACACAGATACTACTTGTGGCCTGTCTTCGTCTCCTATCTGATGACCACACTCCCGCAGATATATACGTACCACTTGGTAACTCGTTACCGACAACCTAGAATCAATAGTGCACAGTTGTAGGTGCTGTGTTCAATGTATGACCGTCATACACAGATACTACTTGTGGCCTGTCTTCGTCTCCTATCTGATGACCACACTCCCGCAGATATACACGTACCACTTGGTAACTCGTTACCGACAACCTAGAATCAATAGTGCACAGTTGTAGGTGCTGTGTTCAATGTATGACCGTCATACACAGATACTACTTGTAGCCTGTCTTCGTCTCCTATCTGATGACCACACTCCCGCAGATATATACGTACCACTTGGTAACTCGTTACCGACAACCTAGAATCAATAGTGCACAGTTGTAGGTGCTGTGTTCAATGTATGACCATCATACACAGATACTACTTGTGGCCTGTCTTCGTCTCCTATCTGATGACCACACTCCCGCAGATATACACGTACCACTTGGTAACTCGTTACCGACAACCTAGAATCAATAGTGCACAGTTGTAGGTGCTGTGTTCAATGTATGACCGTCATACACAGATACTACTTGTGGCCTGTCTTCGTCTCCTATCTGATGACCACACTCCCGCAGATATACACGTACCACTTGGTAACTCGTTACCGACAACCTAGAATCAATAGTGCACAGTTGTAGGTGCTGTGTTCAATGTATGACCGTCATACACAGATACTACTTGTGGCCTGTCTTCGTCTCCTATCTGATGACCACACTCCCGCAGATATACACGTACCACTTGGTAACTCGTTACCGACAACCTAGAATCAATAGTGCACAGTTGTAGGTGCTGTGTTCAATGTATGACCATCATACACAGATACTACTTGTGGCCTGTCTTCGTCTCCTATCTGCTGACCACACTCCCGCAGATATACACGTGCCACTTGGTAACTCGTTACCGACAACCTAGAATCAATAGTGCACAGTTGTAGGTGCTGTGTTCAATGTATGACCATCATACACAGATACTACTTGTGGCCTGTCTTCGTCTCCTATCTGCTGACCACACTCCCGCAGATATACACGTACCACTTGGTAACTCGTTACCGACAACCTAGAATCAATAGTGCACAGTTGTAGGTGCTGTGTTCAATGTATGACCATCATACACAGATACTACTTGTGGCCTGTCTTCGTCTCCTATCTGATGACCACACTCCCGCAGATATATACGTACCACTTGGTAACTCGTTACCGACAACCTAGAATCAATAGTGCACAGTTGTAGGTGCTGTGTTCAATGTATGACCATCATACACAGATACTACTTGTGGCCTGTCTTCGTCTCCTATCTGCTGACCACACTCCCGCAGATATACACGTGCCACTTGGTAACTCGTTACCGACAACCTAGATTCAATAGTGCACAGTTGTAGGTGCTGTGTTCAATGTATGACCGTCATACACAGATACTACTTGTGGCCTGTCTTCGTCTCCTATCTGATGACCACACTCCCGCAGATATACACGTGCCACTTGGTAACTCGTTACCGACAACCTAGAATCAATAGTGCACAGTTGTAGGTGCTGTGTTCAATGTATGACCGTCATACACAGATACTACTTATGGCCTGTCTTCTTCTCCTATCTGAACTTGTCTCCTGTCCAAACCACTACTGATGGACGGCTTGTCGGCGAGACAACTTGACCCTTCTGACCCAGAACTGATATAATAATCTATATATCCTGTCTCGGAATTGGAGGATGGCTTGACAGTGTGAAGGCTTGTCGCATGTCCAAAACAAAACCGTTGGACGGCTTGTTGGTGAGACAACTTGTCAGGTGAGAACCAACATCTGGAGGAGTGGCTCGTTGTTTTGACATTTCCCTGCTAGCAGGCATTCTCCAATTGTAGGTTCCAATAATCGTATTAACTTTCAGTTATTACAATATGAAGTACCCAACTACGAAGTACAGTTTTTAAAATGAACAATCCATATGGTTTTGGTATTACATGCTAGCAAACAAAAATACCAACTAAAAAAGTAAATTATTATATTCTATTTTAATAAATGTAGTTTATATGTTTGATATATGACAGTTTAGTTCGTTATATATAAAAATGGACTTAATTATATAACGTGTAACCACTAGGAAAGGCAGGTACAGGAATATGTCTAGTACCTTTTAGGTCAACACAACTAAACAAATCAATAATGTATATTACATTTACATTAAATCATATATTTTATTAATTTCTATAACATGCAGTCTTAAACATTTTTAAGTAGAAAAACTATTATAAATACAGCTAATACAAACAACTTGAACTTCATTAGTACCATGAAAACATGTATAAGCACTCTTCTAATATGTAATAAGGAGTTTCAAGAAAATTTTCTTTTGAGCCTTCTTCATTTCTTTTTTAATTATTCACTTATTTTATGTTCTATGGGATTTTACATGCATTTAATTTCCACATAAGTATGATTATTTTTGAGACTTTATATTGTGTTCTGGTAATATAATTTTATTTCTTTTATTAAAGTTGGTGTATTCATTAAATTGATATTAACAGTCAGATGGTTCAATACGGTAAACGGACTATCTGCCAAATCGTTAAACTGTGAACAATTATTTTACCTGTTTTAACTGTTAGGGCAGAATGTCCAGCCTTCGAATTTTGACAAGTGTGAAGAACCTCTCAACCATAGATTGTCCGGGAATCGGTTCAATAAATGGACTGTGTCTCTTTTCTTAGCTTAAAGTTTAACAGTAATTTGCTAAAATATGCTGACGATAATTTCTTCTTTATAATTGATAACAATTTAGATACTGGGTTGAGACTTATCAAAAAGATTCAGATTCAGAATGTGAATACGTTTATAATAATAAAATTAAATTTAATATAAACCCGTCCGCCTTTACACGTGCAGTGGTATAATAAAATGTTTCCTTTGGAGATAAATATTTTAAAAAAATTAAATATTTTATTTAGTATTTTATAAAATGTTACATAAAGCAGGCATGTTAATTAATTGCCGAAAACACAAGCAGAGAAAATAAAATAAAGAAAAGATATGTACTGGCATAAAACAGTTATATGATGCCAACTAACAAAAACTGAATTGAAACCGATAAGTGTGCATACATTTTTTTGAATATATAATTATGTTGGGCAATTAAGGAGGCAAATCAATAATTCGTTTATAAAAAAGTAGATTATTGTTCTCTGGCACATCTGAGATGTTTGTTGTTTCTTGTAATTTCATATTTAATGTTGTCCCTTTAATTTATTGTTTGTGTTAATTGCTTATCCTAATTAAATAAAATTCTTATATATATAACACGTGAAGCCGTTTTTTGTCAACGCAACTCCTCCCTTGTTTCTTGATCAATTTTAACGATTAAAGTGTCAACAATATGCCCTCTTCGTCGTTGTGTAGTAAGGTCTTCATTGTTCAATACTTTAACTCTGAAGGGCACGGGAAGTCCTCAAAAAACGTTTTTCAGCCATAAGAATAACATGGAGTGAGGTGTAAATTAGTCATAAATAAACAGCTGTTTAAATGTAAATAATGATATTTATGAAAATTTAACAGCTGTTAGAATGAATTCTACATAATAAAATTTAACTACTAATATTTTCAGTTAAAAGATACATTCCGAGGTGGCCGAAGGACAAAGTGTCACGAACGCAGCGAACGACATGGTAGGTACGCAAAGCGTGCAGGGGTGTGCCTTAGTCATGATATAATGTATGAACGATATATTTCTTTTTATTAAACAGATAATAAGTTCCCGTTACACTAGGTTTAATATTTAGTTATTCTATTTATTCATATAAACAATGATATTTAAAAGATTTAACTTATTACTGTAATTACATTAAGAAAAATAAACTAGATTACCTCTCAATTAGCTAGGAAAATTTATTATTATACTTTAACTGCTGTAATATAAACTAAATTGTATACATAAAACTATTTTAATAAAAATTGGAAAATAGATGCGCGTAAGCAGAGGGTATGACCGAGGAAAAGTCGTCTTTTTCTTTCTGAAAAAGTGCCGGAAGACGTTTATAGTGAATTGATATAATGGAATAATACTCTTAGTATATTTTATTCTTAGTATTTACACATGATTTTAGTTATAATGTTCCTTCAACATTAGTGCTATACGATGACGACACTGCATTGGTTTGCTCTGTTATTAATTTCTCACGAGTTAATTCTCAACTCTCCACTTCTTTTTAAAAAGCTAAAATGTGGGATTCTGCCAAAAATTTGATAATAAATGACAGTAAGACGGACAATATAATTTTTTCATTGAAAAACAAAGTAGACACAACTGACGGAAGCTTTTTAAAATCTGTTAAATTACTTGGCATTTTCCTTGATAGCAGGCTCTGCTGGAATGAACATGTCCATGGCCTATGTAAGAAATTGTCAAGGGTGCTATTCTTACTAAGGAAACTAAACAATTGTATAAGTCCTGATGTTCTCCTGGTGGAATATTTTGGTCTCTTTCACAGCCATTGAGTTGTGGTGTACGTTTCTGGGGAAATTCTAGTGCCGCAAACAAACATTTACAAAAAAACCACTAAGGGTATTATTGGCTGAATAATCAGATCGAGAATCCTACAGAGCAAATTTTTTCACATTTAAAATGATGACATTTACCAATATGTACATTAACAGTAATATAATCTTTGTTAAAGAAAATATTAATCTTAATACCCATGGTTTATTACATAATTATCAAACAAGAATCAAACAAGACTTAGTTGCACCAAGTATTAGATTAAGTAAAACAATGAAAAGTTAGTAATATTAACAGTTGAAACTATTTAATAGATTAAAAAATTCAATTAGACTGTTGCCAAATAACGTATTTAACAAATTTGTATCTAAGTGGCTTAAGGGCAACGTTTTTATACAATTGAAGAATATTATATCTTATGAAAATTTAAGATAAGATTTTGTTAACCTTTACATTAAGTTGGTAAAATGTACTTTTATGTACATATTAGATTTATGCAAACGAAGGCTATTGTAACTATAAATTACTTGATGGCCAATAAATATCTTGATTCTTGAATGACATTTAGTGCTTATAATATATTTCTGAACACATTATACGTAAAACTAAATTAATGCACACTTCATTACCGCTTTGTTCCTTAAATATTGATCATCCAGAACCGCTTTAACACCTCCAACCTCAAAAGAAGTTGGAATTCCATAATTCTCTTGTGGCCAACTTGTCGTGCACAAGCTATTACGATAACAATTTTACATTCAAGTTGGATTGTGCCGTCGGCGCACCGTCCCTATCTCCGACTCAGACCACAAAACAGATTCTTGTGTTTTGCTCTATGGGTTATTTTATTAAAATTCCTGATCCAGGACGCCGCGGCTCGATTAGAGTTTAACGGCACGTGAGATGGGTCGGGCTATTCCAGCGCGCATTCTGTCACCCAAACTATGCTCAATTGCTTAAATAGTTTTTTGCCCACCCCGTGCTGTCCGGCGCAATGATAATTAAAGGACGTCACTCGCTCTGCTCGCACCCTCCCAAATGAGTTTCTCTAAACTGCCATTACAGCAATGGTTTTCGCACAAATGCTATTGCATATTTTAACAGCGCTCCAGAATTAGTTATAACTCTCCATAATATTAAACTGGATTTCTTCAAAGAACAATTAGAGACGAGTGTTTAAGAAAGTGTAAACGCAATAGCACAACTACTGAACCACCATTTTAGCAGTAAGCTTGTCTACACCCTTTGCCTGCGTGGGAATTCAGAGCGCAGTGTCCAAGGTTCGAACCCCTAACTAAACTAATGATTGGTACTTATTTCGTAGAATAAAGTTCACGCACAGGCCTGCAGGCCCATGATGTTTACTAAGAAAAGAAAACAACTTTTAAAATTATCATCAACGTTTACAAATTTGTCAATGTAAATGTGATATTCTTAAATAAGATGTTTACATAAACTTTAATGTTGTACCAATCAGCTGATTAAAGACTAGCACAAATTACTTTATTATTATCAGATTTTACATTTATATTTCACATTGTACTGGCATATGGCATTGTATATACTATCACATAAAATAACATTTCTTTGTTATTTTTCATCCGATTTTGAAAATCATTATATAATTGGATTTGTAATTATATTGTCTAAACAACATTATCTGTCCAATATTTAATATAATTATTGGTTTATGAGTTATTTAAGATTTAAAATTTTATATAACAGCCATTTTAAAAATTTTGACACTGGAAAACCAATATTTTTTCTCTGAACGGATGGCTATGTTATAAATGACCATACAAAATTACAGCTTAATACACTTTTTGGTGTTTGAGATATGAGTTTAAAAGTGAAAAAAAACCGAAATGGCGGCTGGAAGGATAACCAAAGTGTTTTGGACACTTTAAATATGATATTTTTTCTAACAACCAAGAGAGCTTATCAGAGAGTTCAGAGACTCCAATCCTCTACATGTAAATTTTGTTTCTGTCTTCGGTTTACCTCTGTACCGTATGTATTTGGGATGGAATTACCTTATATTATAAAGATAAACATTTGGTTTGGTCTATCGTTTGCGGAAGCGGATTCTTAGCGACGTGTTGGTATTATACGGTACTCAAGGGTGTTCATGCAGGAGCCTAGTTCTAGATTTTATCGCAACTGTCGCTAGGAGTAGGAAAGAGCCTACCTCACTAACACACACAACGTGTTCCCCTCCCTTCTCTCTTCCTCATTGTCCCCACCCGTCCCGTCCCGTCCCGCTTATCGTACAAAAGTACATTACTACCTCGCTTATAGTAAACTCTAGCAATGGAGGTTTAGCAATATTACAACTTTAGACTTTCAGCCAAAGATAATTACTGTAAAATTTCAACTCAAAATATGTATAGATGTCATTTATATAAAAATGTGTTTGAGCTTAAAAAAATATGTTTAATAAGTTTTAATTTACACTAGGTTGGTCAGTAACTTTTGTCTAATATAATATCAAAATATTAATAAAATATATCCCGCGGTTTCGTAATGAGTAATGTACCTAGAAAGGCCAAGTTAGTCACTTTAGGTTAGGGATGGCAACGATATATCGCAAATATCAGTAATTATGTTTCGGTATATCGATAGTTTCTTTCAATAATATCGCCCATATCGATATTTTGGTCCGATATATCATATCACTAAATATTGACATTGTTCTCTCTCCACAAAATCATCACGATTCGTAAAAAACTCATTTAAATTGCCTCTTATGCGACAAAACATGCATTAAAATTATAAAAATAACTTTATTTAGTTTTTTTACGTGAGATTAACGCACTAAAATGTAGTTTATTGTAGACCAGTGGGTGGAAGTTTAGAGTATATAAAAAGCTTAATGGCATTTTTTAAACAAAAATAACAACGTTTTGATATTATTCTTTTATAATTATCATAATAATTAAAGTTACAAGTATTGTTATTTTCAATTTTTTCATTCAACCCCAACCCCACAGACCAAAACTTGTTCCGTGTAGACAAATGTATTTAATTTTTACATTCAGTAAGCTATTCTAAATAGAGACAGAAAACAATTAGTGTAATTTTGGTCATGACGTGATAGATAGTGCATAGTTTTAAACAGATAAATCACTTACAATTACCCAATATATTGATACTTTTCTTTCGATATTATTGTTAGATCGATATTTGGTTTGCGATATATTGATAGTTCAATATATCGATATGTTGAAAATATTTTTCTTCCCTACTTTAGGTAGCCATATGTCCATAAAGATGTGTAGTAGATTATTCTTTCTGCACATTTATTACTTACTACTGTAGTTGTACAAGCCCGCTTGGCCAGTCATAATATTGAGTTTGATTATATGATTGAAATGTGCACTTGAAATTATTAGCTTTCAGTTTACAATGTATCCAATTTATATCCAATTTAGAACAGCTGATGTTATGTATAATTTACTACTTTATTCAATTATTTCTGATTTTAAAAGTTTAGCCTACCACAATTTTATTTAATTTGTTTTTATTTAACAGCTGTTGATAAAACAAATCAATCAATTGGTATTCCTTCCAATACAGCTCCATAAGAATACCATGGGAATTTCGGAGACCAGTGGGACGGAGCACTGAGGTCGGAGAGGAATCCTTTCTTAGTGAGTCTCTAGGGGCCAAGATAAACCTTTGTACAAAATTTAAAGTGAATTGTACGTATAGTTTTGGAGAAATAGCGACGAGTAGTAAACGTATTTTACATACATAGATAAGTAGACTACAGCTTTTATTAAAAAATATTTAAAAAATAATTTTTGATTTAACACCCTTAAGTATACAACACCATGGTATGTGTGTTTGGGTTAGAGTGTCTTCTGTCTATTATGGTAACTCTGTGGGAAATAAAATAAAGGAAGTTTCATTTAAAACAAGTTCATATGTTGGTAGCCCTGGTTCTTTTTGTTCCTTGGTTATCAGCTGATTTACATTGTGGCATCGTTGTTCACTTTATTTGGGTTTCGTGCAATGTCATTAAGTTGAGGTTAGAAACATGGTTGTGAGCAAACTTTGAAAAAGGTGTCCAGAAATTTGCTAAAAAGAGCAGAACTTTGTATAAATGATAATGGTAGTTTATTTGAACACCGGATCTAAACAAAAATGTCGGTAAAATAATGTAAATAGTAGTAATAAATGTTAATAATTTTTGGAAAATGACATTACTGAGATTGTAACTAAACCTACCATAAAAAAACATTAAACTGAATTGTTTATTAACGTAATACAAAATATTTTATCTTTCTTTATCGTGGGCAGTTTTATATAACATACTTTTTAAAAAATTCAGTTTATTCATATTTGATCAATTATGATTAAGAGCAAAGACTATGGAAAACACAAAATGGTATTTTCCAAACAATGCGTGACTCGGTGTGGGCCATGGTTCCGATTATTACACTGCCTTCGAGCACTTGCCGTCTTATTCATTTAGCAGGGCCATATTAAAACAAACACTTGTTATAACACTCGACGAAATCTGCCCAGTTTTTAATCTGCCACTGTTTCTTAGTAACTCGGCCACCATCATTTTTAATCAAAAAATGTTTATGTGGGTCATATTTTTCGCTCATGTGTTTTCATAAATTAAAATTTCGATCAAAATGAAGCAACTACTTTAAAATGTCGATTGCTTAATATGATATTAAATGTATATCGATACTTTGCGTATTTGGCACTATTATTAATTTAGTAATATAAAGAACAAGGTCCTTATTGATTTTTTGGCTGCCATTTTTTTCATAGTAGATACATAGCTATGAAACAAGTATATGACAGTGTTTTTTTCAGCGGAAAAACCGGAAAAAATACGGAAATGAGGAAAAATTATACATTCTGTCCTCAAATATAGCGATGAGGGTACTCAAATTGTGCGCAACTTTGTCCTGATTAAGAAGATAGATTAGAATTGAATAGAACTTTATTTCTTGATATATATGAATAAATATAAATGAATATATTTCCTCAGTTTTACAAACCAATCATACAGTTTCTATGGAAATAAATACCACCATCTCTTCCAGTAATGATGGCTGGTGTTCACTATGCCTGTCACTAATTATCAGCCATTATGTTGCTTCTACTGATAACGTGGCTCCTGTGGCATTTGGCAATCCTTATTCCAATACAAACGAAACACAATATTCCCCTTAAAAAACCACTTAACAAAAATAGTGTTACTATTAATAGATTTATTTTACTCCTAATCTTAACCCAAAATTCTATATTTACAAGTTTACACTAATAATGAACAAAAAGAACATACTACAATATATAAGGCAACTCTTAATATTACTTTTTACTATTTTATCCAAAGCTTGTTAAATTTAAACTATAACATCAAACATGTTATGTACATCTTTTTGAACAAGTAACCAAATTTTTAATTCATTTGAAAATTTCACTATATTCGTAATTTGCTTCAATTCTATGGGTAAAAAAATTGTATAGTTTTGGTGCTAAAAAAAGATAGGAATTTTTAAACACATCCTTATTTACTCTAGGCCTTCTAACATTTCCCCTTGAAATATTTCGAGTCAAATAGCCTGGATTTTGCATATTTTCATTTTTGTTTTGCCCACTTTTGATATAAAACAATCTTAATACTTTAAATATGTACAAGTTCCGCATTGGAAGAATTTTTAAAGATTGATAAAGCGGAAATGTTGTTTCGCGTTTCCGTTTAAACAGCAATACACGAACTAGGTGATTCTGAGTTATTTTTAATTTTTCTATGTGTGTCTTGAATGTACCTCCCCAGTAAGAAATTCCATATTGTAATTTTGAGTGTATTAGTGCATAATAAAGTGATCTCAATAAATCCACATCGCTTACATGTCTTAGAAAATAAACATTTCTAATGCTTGACCTGCACTTGTTATTTAGTTGAGTGATATGTTGTTTCCATGACAGCCTTTGGTCCACTCTTATTCCTAAATAAGTGAAATCCCCTATTTTTTGTACTTCTTGGCATTTATAAGTATTTATATTTTTACACATTTTATCGTGAAATTTGTTATTATAAGCAAACTTAAAACTATCAAAACCAAAATTAATGTACTTTGTCTTAGATACATTCACTAACATACAATTTGAATTGCACCAAGAATTTAATAGATCAAGGTCTTGCATCATTTGATTATATAGTATCTCTTTGTCGTAGTTTGCGTATGTAAGAGCAACATCGTCTGCAAAAGCTGTCACTTTACCATTAATTTTTTTTGTTAACAGGCCATTTATAAATATTTAAAAAAATTAGCAGATAGTACCGATCCCTGTGGTACGCCCTTTTTTACAGTTTTTGGCTCACTATATAATTTGCCAATGTTTACTATCTGTTTTCTTCCCATCAAATATGATCTGAACCAGTTAAGCGGAATACCTCTAATTCCAGTCATTTCTAATTTCTTCAAAAGTATATCATGGTTGACCATATCAAAAAATGCTTTTCTAAAGTCTATAAACAACGCCGATGTTTTTTTATTGCTGTTTAATGCCTCATATATTATGTCTATAAATTCTAAAAGTGCAGTCTTTTAGGATTTATAGTTATAGGATACATATAACAACAATATAATTACATATTACACATATATCTCACATTAAAATAAGCAAATACAAAAATATAAAAGCGTAATCCAAACACAGTGCATAAATAATGAAAGTAAAAGTAATTCATGCAGGAATAAAGTTTAATCCTCCCATACAACGTCTGATGGGAGGAATTCATACTTAACTTACACGCAACTATAACAGTAATAAACAGATAAATCAAATCAAGACAAACATTTTCCAAATTTCAATATGATAACCAAACAAACAAAAAATGTTTTACATTTAATAACAAATCAATATATTAGGTAAAATTCGTGAGTATGCCCAGGAGAAACTAATTATAAAAGAAAAAATACACCGTGATAATATAGTAATATAATATTACAATGTATAATGTCATTATCAACACATACCTCTACCATTGCAGTTAATATAATAATGATAATAATAAGTAAACGAGAAATTAATGTAATGAAAACGATTTTCAAACTATTATATTAAAGAACATTGTTTCAATATTTTCTATAGTAAATAACTACTGGTTTAGCTTCGGGCTAAAATGAGATTTATTAGATAAATTTTCAATATGATGTAGTAATATATTAAACATTTTAGGTGCAAGATAACTGTAATGTTTTGTATAGAATGCATTTGATGGTCTTAAGGCATTTATAGTCTTGATTTAGCCTTAACTTAGTTTCATAGATGTTATTTTGTTTTGAATTCTTGCTCCTGCTAAAAGATATTTTAAGTAATTTATACACATACAGATATCTAAAAGTTAATATTTTTAAAGAACAAAAAAGAGGATATGCAGGATTAGTTTTATTAGGTACTTCTAGATATTATTATTACAAATTTATGTTGAATATTATTTATTGGCTTACTATTTGTAATGTACGTATCACCCCAACATATAATACCATTACTAAGTCTACTATGAAAAAGAGAAAAATATAAAGTTCTTAAGATCATGTCATCACAAACATTACGCAGGAAATAAACCCTCAAGATACCATACAATCGTTGTTTTATATTAGTCAAGTGTGATTTCAATGTTAAATTCTTGTCTAGCGTGAGCCCAAAATATTTAATTGATTCCACACTACTCACTTCAGCACAGCCCTCAAAACAAACATCGCCATAACACACATATTTTTTGATATATTTATACATAATTTTATTCTGAAATATATGATTTCCTCTTAGAATAAAATGTACGTATTTGGTTTTTTTAGAACTCAAGACCAATTCATTTTCAGTAAACCACCACCTAAGAGCACACAGATCAGCAATCATCACATTGCTAATTTCTTCCCAAGTATCCCCTACATAACAAAACGCCGTATCATCCACAAAACTGGTTATAGTACCTTGGAATTTAGCATCACGTAAATCAATAATAGATATTAAAAAAGGATAGCTCCTAAAACTGACCCTTGTGGTACTCCAAATTTTATTTCACCAAATTTACTTATAGTTCCATTTACTCTGACACGCTGCTTCCTATTGATTAATAGCTTTCAAACCAGTACAAAACAACACCCCTTATCCACAATCATACAACTTACTTAATAAAATTTTGTGATTAACCATATCAAACTCTTTTGTTCCATCCAAAAATAAACTACTCACTCGTTTTCCGCTGTTTATTCCATCAGTTATCTTGTTCATAATTCTAATAACGCGTCCTCGGTACTGATGCCTTCCCTGAATCCAAACTGATTTTTGCTGAAAAAAGATGTGGTATAAAGAAAACTGACAATTTTTTGTTTCATAATTTTTCTAATATTTTAGCAAAAGAAGAAAGCAAAGACAGCAAATTGGCCTACAGTTATTGCAATTTGTATTTGAACCTTTTTTAATTACTGGAATCATTATAGCCTGCTTCAGCTTCTCAGGAAAGACATCCGATAAAAACTTAGATTAACTATGTACAGGAGTACGTTTTTAATTTTAATTATATTTTGTTTTATTATTCCTGAGCTAATTCCATTCATACTAGGTGCTGTTTTATTATTTAATGATTGTACTGCTCAGAACAAATCACATTCGAAAATAGGACCTAAAAACATTGATTTATTTCCTTGCTGTAATTTAAACATTTCTTTTGAATTGTTTGAGTACAAATTACGTGGCTTCTTATTATTTTCTTTAAATTTGCTTGCTACAGATAAAAAGTGGTTGTTAAACTCATTTTAAATTAAACTTATGTCATTTTTAATATTATCTTATTTAATTTCAGAATATCTATTTTGCTTCTGTCCAGTTATCTCATTCAGAGTGTTCCATGTTTATTTTGTGTTTCCTTTATGTTTTTCAAATAAATTGCGATAGTAAGTTTCCTTCAGACTTTTAATGCCTTTCTGTAAATCATTCCTAAATATTCCAAAGTAATCCTTTAGAAGCGTGTCATCAGGATTCTGCTTAACACGCTTTAATATATAATTTCTCTTTTTCATAAGTTTACACGTTTTAAAAACAATCCAAGGCTTTAATTTAACAATATTTAAATTTTTAACTTTAACCTTACTTCTAGAAACTAGACTTTGTTTAACCTTACTTCTAGAAACTAGACTTTGTTTAACCTTACTTCTAGAAACTAGACTTTGTTTAACCTTACTTCTAGAAACTAGACTTTGTTTAACCTTACTTCTAAAAACTAGACTTTGTTTAACCTTACTTCTAGAAACTAGACTTTGTAGTGTGTCATAAAAAACATCAAACGCACTTGACGCGTCATTTTGTTGAAATATATTAGTCCAACTAGCGTTGTCCAACAAACAACTAAGTCGTTCATTGTTGACGCGACACGCACCGGGAGATTTCCAATTGCACCGGGGTCAGGGATCGGCCCCAAACCCAGGGATGTGTCCAGATGCACCGGAGCCCCTTTTGGGGGGTGTTCCAATTGCACCAGAGGCCCTTGTTTATGACATGAGCCGGGAAAGTCCAACCAGGCCGGATTCCTAGTACAGTAACCCCAAGCTGACCGTGCCAAATTCCACACCCTTTGTTATGACATGAGTCGGTTAGGTTAGGTTAGGTTAGGTTAGGTTAGGTTAGGTTAGGTTAGGTTAGGTTAGGTTAGGTTAGGTTAGATGTTAGTGTTGCCACGGATAAACACAAAATTAAACATTAAATACATGGTTACCATATTTATTAGTTAGAACCTGCTATGGTCTACCATTAGTATGTGCCACGAAACATCGGCAAGTGTTTGATAGAATATTCCATTGCGAAATTGTTAAACACTTATAAACTATGTTTGAAGAAATGTAGTGGGGTGGGGAAGGAAGGGGCCTTCCAATTGCACCGGCTCCGGCGGTCGAAGGAATTTGCAGCGGGGATAAGTGAGGTGGGTAGATTTTGACCACCGGTGCATCTGGACACTTTTCGGACGGAGGAATGTTTTGACCCGTGGAAATTCCTTTGACCGCCGGTGCAACTGGATATCAGCCCACACATCAGCTGTCTGCGTGGCCTTGACTGCCAGTGCCGGCTTCACCCCGTAGGTGCGCGCCCATACAGCTGCCATACAGTGATCTGTTATGTTATTATCTGTAACTGCGGGTACAATGTTTATTGTGTTTTATTTATATTTTTATTAGAATATGATTGATGCATGTTTTTGTTTTATCAGTGATACGAGTAGACTCATTAATTAACGATTCAAGACCATTTACAGCTAAGGTTAGTTTTTACTCATCTACTAAATTAGAATTTTCAAGTAAATTTATATTCATATCACCGATTATGATTATGCTTTTGCTTACTTTTACATGTTTAGTTCCCAGGTAATCTCCAATTTCGTTAGTAAATGTTTCATTTGTTGATGTCTGCAACTTATAAACTGTAACTAAATGAAATATTTGCTAAGTATATTTGAACTTAACCTCTATTATGTCTGCCGATTCAAAGCAAATCGGTTACGTCTCTACTTCTGTCATACTAGCATGTACATAACAGCGACACCACCAGCTCTTTTTTTCATTAGTTTTAATTAAAAGTCCATACTCAGGAATTTTGTATAAATTAACTTCAGATTCTTTGTTCCAAATTTCAGTTAAAACTACAATTTTGGGTAAATATTTTAATGTACTTAGTTCAACAAGAAAAGAGTTTAATTTGCACGCATACTTCTAGTATTCAAGTGAACAACAAACCCAGACTACTGACTTATCTATGTTGGTACTCATTTAAACAGTTAGGTTATGCAAAATAAATGTTGACATAGTAATTAAATTAAATAAAACACTACTCACACCTTCAGGAGGTCAGCCTCTGGCACCTTATCACTGTGACTGGTCCATTGTCCTACTTCCTTATGAAATTCATGCCTTTTCTTACCAATACCCACTTACAGCCTATACGCCAAGGTCATTGCAATCGAACCATTATTAAGCACGTCAGCTCCATAAATGTGCCGATTTCAGTAAGGTAACGTTCTGTTAAGATAGGGCACGGTTGGTATTGATAGTTGAGTTATGATAGGTTTGGTTAGATTAGTAAAGTTTGTTAAGGTTGTTAGGTTTGTTAAGGTTATGTAAGGTTTGGTTAGGTTATATTAGGTTTGGGTTTGTAAGTTTAGGTAGGTTAACCTAACATAATCTGAACAAACCTAACATAATCTAACCAAACCTAACATAACCATAAAAAACCTAACAACCTAAACAAACCTAACATAACTTAACCGAACCTAACCTAAACAACTAACAATCTAATCAAACTTAACATAACCTAAACAAATCTAACATAACCTCTCAATATCCAGCCTATCCCTACCCTAACAGAACGTAACCCTACTGAAATAGGCACATTTTCAGCGCTAACGGGTTTAATAATAGTCTATGCCCATTTACGGCCTGCCCACTTGCGGCAAATCGGATTTTTTCTGATATTAGCGGCACGATTTAAACTGACCCTCTAATTATTAGTTAATTTATTACTTTGGGATCAGTAGGAAGACGTACGGACTCCCACTTCCGGTCCAGACTTAATTTTTCGAAGTTATCTGTTAACTATAAATTTAAATTCGTAAATTTTAGATTAATGTTTTTAGTGTTGTAGTAAAAAAATCTCTTGGTGTGATAAAATGAAATCTCTATAACGTTAACAAATTGACTATTAGAAAATTTTGTAATTAATCCAAAATAGGTTATGAGTTAATGGATGTTCAAATATAAACAAAATTATCCAAATCTTAGTATCATAATGGCAGGAATTACTTGTAATAATAGCCTTAAGTCCCACAGAAAGATTAAGTTGATAAGAATTTAAGCATTGAGTTAATAAGTGATTTGTGTTTTATAGTTATTTACTTTGTTGTGGGATAAACTCATAATTAGTAATGTTTATATTGTACCATTTCCAAGAAATCCAATTTTAAATTTCAGTGGTTTATCTATAAATTTATTGGCAGAAATGCTACTTTCTTGGCACATAAAACTTTATTTTATCGTTCTTTTTGAGTACCTCTGATTCTTAATATAATAAAATGAACAATGATTTGTTTGTATATTATTCCCTACATACAGCTACAGGCATTAAACTCGCTTCGCCCCCAAACAAACCCCTTACTGGTTCAAGCATCAATAGCTACTCAAGAAAATCATGGTTGGCTACTCAAGCATATTGCTACCTAATATAATATCACCTCGGGGTCACAGGTGATACCCGAGATGATCATGGGTACTACCCTTGATAATCAAGGTTGCTACCTAAGGTAATCAGGATTACTGCCAAGGAAGAGTTAAATGTAATCATTAGGTCAATCTGCAATGGGCCTATTCGAAGTGGCACATCCCTTGCAAGTGGCAGCTGTCAACCTTTACCGATACAAAAACAACCCTGGTTTAATTTATTAATAGTGCCGCATGTGGTAGCGCACTTGCAAGGGATGTGCCACTTGCGGCCAACTGAAGATTATCCTTATAATTACACTCAACTCTTCCTTGGCAGTAGATAACAATTATATTAGTATACCTTCAGCTACCTCATGCACGGTAAACTGTTAACGCTTGAAGAATTTGTCATTGCTAATACGGATCATCAATGCAAACCGGACATGGTAAAAGTGGAAGTGAGGGTGCGAGTGTCATCTGCCAGTAAGAGAGCTAGGGAAGGAAGTGACGCTATGTCTAGTATAATTAAAGAAGAAATCGGTTCATTGTTCGACAAAGGTCTTCAATTTGTGTCAGACATACCCAATAATCACAACAATACTTAAAACCAATAATAATAGCTCCTACGTTACGATAGCTCCATGATGAACGATAGGGGTTTCTTTATAAATGTATGACATTATAGATACTTCGCCATACATAATTAACCATTTAGTTAAGGTTACAGAGATTTCCTTTTATGAACTCAAGAGATACAATATTTGTTTGATTATAATCAACACTAAAAAGACAGACAAACTATTGTTTATTTTATAGGATTTAGAATCAGCCGTACTTAAAAAAGGACAACAAAATAAAAGGTTCATGTGCCTAGAATATAGCATTGTTGCCGATATATTTTTAGCTAAACCACCGAAATTTAATATTGAATTCCTTTTATGTGGTACAATATAAACATAACAATATAACAAAGTACGGTAAACACCTTGTAACATAAATAACTATAAAAAACAAACCACTTACTAACTCAATGCTTCAATTCTTGTCAACTCTTAATATTTATGTGGGAATTAAGGCTATTATTACAAGTAATCTCTGTCATTATAATAGGAATATTTGGATAATTTTGTTTATATTTGACATCCAGTAACTCATAACCGATGTTGGATAAGTTTGTTAATATTTGACATCCAGTAACTCATAACCGATGTTGGATAAGTTTGTTAATATTTGACATCCAGTAACTCATAACCGATGTTGGATAAGTTTGTTAATATTTGACATCCAGTAACTCATAACCAATGTTGGATAAGTTTGTTAATATTTGACATCCAGTAACTCATAACCGATGTTGGATAAGTTTGTTAATATTTGACATCCAGTAACTCATAACCGATGTTGGATAAGTTTGTTAATATTTGACATCCAGTAACTCATAACCGATGGATATTGGATAAGTTTTGAGCCATGAAAGATAAACATTATTAACTTGGTAAATATTACTAAAACAAATTTATTTAACGTAAATTTGTTAAAGTTATACAGATACCTTTCCACCACACCAAGAGATTTTTTTAACTACAACCAACACTATATACATTAATTTGAAATATACGAGTTTTTATTGATAGTTAACACGAAAATCAGAAATATTAAGTCTGGCCACCAGTGGTAGTCCTCTGGATCCCAAAGTTTTAACCAATAATTAGGGGGTCAGTTCAAATCCTGCCGCAAATGTCAGAAAACATTCGGTTTGCCGCAAGTGAGCAGGCCGCAAATAGGCGCACACCGCGGCAATAGGATGAGCTCCAAATAGCACAGAACCCTTAATAATAGTTAGATTGTAAACCTTGACATATTTGTGGTCAGGGCAAAGTTTAATTACCCACTTCATTATATTTACGAAAAAAAATATTTCCCTCATTTTCGTAATTTCGGCTTTTCCGATGAAAAAAAAACGGTAATATTCTAGTTTCTTAGTTTTGTATCTACTATGAAAATAAATGTCAGCCAAAAAGACGACAAGTTATTAATTGCTACTTATTACTTCTCTTTATTATTTAGTTATGAATTGTTCATGATACTTTTCGTACTTGTCATTATTATTCGTATTAAGTTATTATCTGTTAAGTTATTATTTTCCATTTACTAATTGCTACCACTCATACCTTGCACGTGTATTACTGAATTTTTACTGATTTTGTTTGTGACTTGTTGATGGTTACTATGTTTCCTTGTATTATTTTTCATAAGTTAGCCGGATTAGCCTATTATTGAATATTGAAATTTTAACACTCATAGATTGTTTTTTTTCTTTTTTGAATGTTATTATCCACTCACCTATTTCACTGAACTGTTTTTCGTTATTAATTATTGTTTGTATGGATGGGTGAGAGGGTCATTACTGCAAGAGGGTGGGAGGGATCATCATCGCCACTGCTAGAGGTACTCATTTTTGGTGAGTTATGGGTGGAGGATACTCATTTTATAACTCTATACTTAGACTATATATATATATATATATATATATATATATATATATATATATATATATATATACTTTACTGCCTTCTATATACTCATAACTAACCATTATTGATGTAGCTTTACAAAATAAATTACTTACCAAACTAAACTTAACGAGGTGAGAAAGTTTAAGTTATTTGGCAAGTTAAATCGTATGATATCGAATTAATTGTATCTATTATATATAACTTGTCACACTCAGAGAATGAATAGTCACATAAGTTTTATGGCATATACAATGAAGATAACGAAAATTACTATAATTTTCGTAAGACTTGCTTAATCCATTCTTGTCTAATATCCATTATAATGAAAACAATTTCGAACATGGTGAACTTGATATCTGAGTTATTAGTAATTAAAATTATATTTCTGACAACTTATGGCTTTGGATTATTACCATTGAAGTGAAAATCAATCCACAGCGTTCCTCCTTCTGAACGTTAGTCTCCTAAAAGGTGAAGTCAGTTCCAGAATGTCGTAAAATACTTATTCTATTATTAAGGTTATGTGAGGCTACGTTTCCCTTCACAAACTAAAGTTGTGTTTTACTCCTGGCGTTTCATATCAAAATAAATCATCATTTAGAGTCTTGCAGTGTAATGAATGAAGATCAAATAAAATAAATACTTAGTTTTAGTTCAATGTTGTAATTAAAATATTATTATATAGGAAACACTAGGTGTACTTCACAGGTATTTGAAAAAATGTTGATTTATTAATTACTTTGACTATTAAGTAAATAAATAAAAAGCTCATGCAATTGTGAACTGTCGATGATGCCAGTCTTCGTCTCAGCTCGAGATGTTCGTACGTGAAGACATTCTATTGCCACCCTGATCAACTCTACCACATCTTCTTCTGCTAGCTGAGCCCTTGCAGCAACTTCAATCTTTGGTGCATGTTAACGCACCTTATTTTTATAAACATACATACATTTTTTTAAATATAGGATCAATCGTTTAAATACTTAACCATTCAACAGTTTTAAAACCCAAAACCTATCACGAAAAGAAAACAAAATTTATGCTACAGTACAATGAATTACAACTTCTAAAGGTAATTCATACAACAAGCCTACAGTGATCTAAATGATCTAAACTGTTACCACCAGAACTGAATCTACGTGTGCAATTGAATTTGAATTACAAGAAAGCATTCAGTGAACTGAATTTTTTTAACTGTTACTACAGATCTTATTCATACGTTTGCATAGATTCTGCATTGAATGTATATTGCATAGTTTATTTCGGCATTCATATCCTGAACTAAAATCATTGTACTTCGTTATCAGCAAATGGGTAGGATATATATATATATATATATATATATATATATATATATATATATATATGTCTAAATAAATGGATATTAGTTTACTGCAAACTATCAGACAAGTTCACCACTGGTGTAGCTGAAACGATCTTGACCAAACGTATCATTTATTGATATGTGTTTACGACTGGATATTTTTTTACCATATTTTGATGTGATGTTAGAATACAAACAAACACAAAACGTTCATATTAACACAATTTAGTACTATTATAGAATGTTATTAAGAACTATTATAGTATTATTATTATTATTACTATAGAATGTCATTTAATTCGTTACTAGAACTGGAGGGGGAGTGGGATCAAGTGGAATTGAGCGTTTCTCCAGAGATCCAATGCCAAACAACGCTATGAATACACTTCAGACTGTATTAAGCATAAATTGTAAGATTAAATTATAACATTCCTTTGAGAATGGTTGTGGCTATTGTTGGAGATATTAAACTTAACAGAAAATGCGCACTAATATTTCTCCAGCACTATACCAAATAAAATAAAATCATTGCTTACAAATATAATAATTATTATTAAAATATCGTCTAAAATAATCCCGTTTTAAGCTGTTAATAAAATTTGTGTTCCTAAGTAATTTTTTAATAATACTAACCCAAACAATATGACCAGCGTCAGTCTCTTAAGTAAAACAAGTTGACGTCTAAGACTCTGCTTACCTAACATTAAAGAACTGTTCAGTTAGTTCTAGACATCTATCTGTTTGTAATATTTATGAGATAAACAAAATCGACTATCCAGGTTGTGAAAGATCGGTGTTTCACCTTGAGTCGAGGCAAAGCCAGGTAGAGCTGGGTGAGAACGTACGGCAAGAGTTACAGATCTGATATAAATTCAGCGCACCGAGAAAATGATCTAGGATCAGGGCGAGATACAGCAATGCAGGGGAACGGGACTTGTTTGGCTTTTTAGCGATCTTTGGTGGCGTGGAGGGCGGCGGGGTGCCGGGGGAGGGTTGACGTGACGGAACGGTGCTGCTCCTTCATCCCTCACTTACCATCTCACTCTCTCCCTCTCCTGACCACCGATCTGACGATGGGGTCTTTGACCTCATACCACAATCTAAGACTTTGAAGAAAGGGTAAGTTATTTGATGAAGTTACTGTGAACGTTCATATAAATTTGCAAACTCAATGACTTTAAAAACACGTCATATTGTAATTATAAAAAACCGTTAGGTCCGGAGGTTCATTTTTGGAGGAGTAAAGATATATCCTCTAGAATATGTCAATATGAAGCAGATGAGTGACATGCACAATGGTTGACGTGATTGTTGTCTAGCAAATACCGTAGCGGAGAGTAGGCAGTGTAAGGCACAATGGTTGCAGTGATATCGTTACCTTGTAATACGTCAATGTGAAGCAGATGAGGGATATGCAGAATGGATGACGTTATTGTTGTCCTGCAAGTAACGTGGTGGGGGGTGGTGGATAGTAGGCAGTTTCAGGCACAGTTTGTTAGTACGGTATTGTAGTTACGTTGTAGTCAACTAGTCAACTGAATGATATGTATTTTCGATGAATATGACGATTAAAATTATATTATTTTACTATATTAAATGCCTTGACATTGCTGGCGAAAGGCCTTGTAACAAAAAAAATGTTTTCATTGATAATTTGTGAACATTTTACAAAAATTAAAATTATAACTAAAAATAACAAATAATAACTAGTTGTTATGTAGGTTCTCATGTAAAACGAGCTGCAGCAAACTCTCCAATTATATTACTTTAGTCAAACGTAACCTATTTTTTTTCTCAACAAATGTTTCACTGTAAATTTATTGCTCAACTAGACAGTTAACATCTTAATAATAAAGATATATGTGCAAGAAACAAACACGCATATTTAAAAAAATTATAATTACTTTCAAAATAGTTTTATATACAAAATTTACGTTTGACCGGAACGTGACAAGGTGGCTCAGGTGAAATTTGCATATTTTAATAAGAAAACAGATGCAGGGCTACGATTATATTTTTTATACTTTATTAAACAAAGAAAATTCAAAAAGACAGAGTTGAACGGAGTGCAATACGAGTGAGAAGAGTCATCATGGCTCTTGTTTGAGAGAAACTCTGCCGGGAACACGAAACAAATAAATTTGGTACACATCTCTGATGTTTACTTAGGCTGTGAACCCTTTCTTTTATTGCGAGTCGTAAAAACGGCTGGGTCCGCTGATCAGGGACCTCCAATCTCCATAAACCTTCCTCTCAGACCTCACATTCTAATTGGATCTCTTTTATCAACTCTATTTCCACAGGATCGCCAAAAGAGTGTTCCATTAAATTAGCTCCCGGAGGAAAAGTATTAGTCGGTTCAATTTCAGAAAAGTATTTCCCTTTGAATGTATTATGATTTGTTTGTGTAGAAATGTTTCAAACAGGGAACTTACAATGTAAAATTAAAAGAAGTATTTTAAGTTTGCTTGATATTAATATTTAAAATTATTATATATATATATATAGTGCAAACTGTATTATTCAATATTTATAACAATGAGTCTCATGCGATATTGACAAAACGAACGAGCTTCATGTCATACATTTAGTAAGATTGGTGTAGTGGGTTTAGTTAGGGTAGTTAAACATAGTACTCTTATAAATGTGTAAACCTGGCTTGCGACTTGTTTAAACATTGTGTCAAGACTGAAGCCTGAACACGACTTTCGTGTCAAATGTTAGGCCAAGCAAACTACACTAACTAGTAACAGTCAGAAACTAACAATTCTCCTGAATTATAAAAAATTGTTTTGCTGTTCGAAAAGGTTATTTATCATCAATACATTACCTCATGGTACTGAACGAGTAAAATCAATACAGTATCACAAGACACTAAAGGAATTAAATCAATGCAATACCACACAAGACTGAAAGAATTAAATCAATTCAATACCACACGAGACCGAATGAATTTAATCAATACTGACTGAATTTAATCGAGACTGAAGGAAATAAATCAATAAAATACCACACAAGACTGAAGGAAATAATTAAATTCAATACCACACTAGACTGAAGGAATTTAATCGATACAATACAAAACGAGACTGAAGGAAATAAATAAATTAAAAATTACTGCACCCAGAAAATGAAATCTATAATTAATGTTTAGAAAATACTTTAAAAGATTATGTACGATTGATATTTATGGCCTTTCTAGACGCCTCGCCAATCTTTTTTCGTTACTTTGTTATTACCAGTGAGTATAATTAGGTCTATATTTTATGAGAAAACACTTTTTATTCAGCGGAAATAACGGTTTATACGGAAAAAAAACGAAAATTCAAAATTGATGAAAATGTTATGTTTCGAATTATTTCCATTATTTTTCGCGATTTTTCACAATATTTTTGTAATTTATTGTAGTTTTCGTGCTGAACACATATTTGAAAAATATTTTGATCAACTACTATTATTTCTCGAGATATCAGAACAATTATGTTTGCGGCAAATCACCTATGGTTCCCATACGCACAATGTTAATAGGAGCTATGACTAGCCACCAAAAACAAATTCGCACGTATTCTTGCCGAAGTGATGGCTGGCAGGCCGTCACGGAGGCCAGCCACCCGAATGTAAAGCAAATTATGAATTTTTTTGAGTATATGCACGATTAGGATAAGTTAGGTTATGTTTGGTCAGGTAAGAAAAAGTGTATTTTTCGGGCCGAAAAATTAGTTTTATAGAAAACTACATATTATCATTTACATATTCTTGTTCAGCATTAAAAAAAGGAAAATGAAAAAAAATTGTTGAAAAATTCGAATTTTAAAAAGTTGGTTTTCACTATCACAAAAAACTAGTTTTTTCGATTTTCGGTAAAAAAACTAATTTTCCGCGGCTAAAATAAAACTCCTCGAGAGAATTATAAACTCAAATTTCACTACTTTCTCAACAAGAAATCTTATTTTCGGAGGTGTGTAGAAAGTGCATAAATATCGTACGATTTATGTCTGATGAACTTTTAATTTATACGTCAAATAACAGAAAACTGTTTATATGAATATAATAGGCTTACGCATATTGACAGTAACAAGTGTGTAAACAGTGTAAGCTAGCTAATGTTCAGTGTTATGACAAGTACACACTAGCTTGTCTTCCTATTACGACTGACAAGCCACACGTAGGGATGACAAATATTTTCAACATATC